>JH152820.1:1309-17549 GCA_000226015.1 Mnemiopsis leidyi | reverse complement strand
CACACACACACACACACACACACACACACACACACACACACACACACACACACACACACACACACACACACACACACACACACACACACACACACACACAACACTTAATCCACGACCGCCAGGTACACACACTACCCGAGAACTGCCAAAAGGGCAGGATGAAGGCTCACATCGAGGAAATCACCGGAGGAGAGGAACTTCCCTACGTGACACTACACGGAGCTCCTCTAGCGCCCTACAGCATGGTCATTGCCATGGCAGACTCTGCAGAACTCTACAAGAAGATTCATGGCAAGGTGGGGTATATCAATGTGCTCACTGAGGATGCTGGTTTATAGCGACTAAAATTCTCCTTATGATAGTGAAGCTGAGGAGCTCAGGCTCTTTTGCATTTTAACGAATATAGATGTTCTGATGCATTTTCTATTATCTTAAGCATATAAATAGAGCTGCGAGAATGATCTACTAACACTCACATACTGACAAACAAAAATTTCAGGATAGAGAAGATGAGAACACCACCGAAAACAAAAAAGGAGGGAACGTCACCAAAGAGAGACGACCTAGCATGATAGACAAATTCTTCGGAAGTGGTGGAGCAGAGAAGAAGTCTGAGAAGAAAAGGAAGAACACGATGACTGGTTCTGTTCAAGGATCAGAGGGCATCAAGGAGGAGGAAGAAACAATTTCTAATGCTCCTGATAAGGAATGAATTCGATTAGATGGGGTTATTTGTGGAACACCTCCTGCAATTTAATTAATTAAGGGCATTTTACTCGTATTACAGAGGGTTATTTTGATGATTTTTTTATTATTGTTATTTACATCAGATTTAGACGGAGAAGAGTATTAAGACTTTTTTGTCAAATATCGTCAATGTCATTATAAGTTGGAAATTTCCTCACTTTGAATTTCGATCAAATGATATTACCGTTCAAATTCTCAACGTTCGCGTTCATGTTAATGTACTCAGTTGACAGAGTATCTCTCTATCTCTAAATATATTTAGCAGTTTGAATTATCTGAAATTTCTTGTTCTTTAATTTTTACTGCCCATTTCGACAACTCAACAAAGTTTTTCACCATGAAATTGATTATCAATACAAATCTTTCATCAGCCAATAAATAGTCTTCTTACTTAAATCCTCCCAAATATACCACGATTCAGCACACCTCACCAGCATCATTATCATGGACACTCTCACCAACCACATCCTCCCCACTCCCCTTCCTCTCATCCCTACCCCTCATCCCTCCCACCCTTCTCACATACTGAGCAATAAGTCCGCTATCTGGCACATACAACCTCAGATAACTATACACAGATCTCGACACAGCGCGTATCATAGTATCCACATATCTTCTGGAAGATTCCACCTCCATCTCCCCTGAGAAGAGAATGAACGGAGAAACCGAGCAGTTGATCCAGGTGACACAGATGATAGCGATAAAGAACTTAGGAAGAAGCTCCTCAGTGCTGACACTAGAGAAGAGGCGTGTAAGAAGGAGAGCCAGGAGGACTGATACCAACCCGCAGATGAAGAGACTGGTAGCGAGACATAGGATCTGCTCCATGGATTCGGAGGTAGAGAGTTCGTCTTGAGGTGGTGGTTTGTCTCTTTGATCTTCCTCTTCTTTGTTTTCTATAATCACCATCTCATCTTTACTATCCATTACTGCTGGCTCCTTTTTACCAGGTTTTCTCTCAATAAAAAGTCCCTTGATCCCGTCAAAGAACCCAGCTGGATTGATTTCGAAAAAAGTCCAAGCTTGCATCAACCAAGGTAGAAGGAACGGCACCATCACAAATAGCAACCAACTTTTAACATCAGCCGAGTCATGACTATCGAAGGTCCAGCCGTAAATACCCAGCATGTGTGTTAGAACTAGTACGGTGAAGTACAGCCAGGTTGCTCCGATAAATCCGTACGTCACGTTTATTGTTACTTCCCTCCGCAACCCATCTGTTAGGGGATCTTCTGTAGTGAAATGAAAGAAGAATTTATAAAAACTTCATAAAAAGATACATGAATGTTAGGACTCTGATATACGTAGTGAAAGTTTTCATCACCGCACTAGATAAAGTATTTAGTACTTACTGAGCCGTCTCTGATTAGCATGGAACCAAAGCACTATAGTCAAGGCCCAGGATGATGCACTTAGAGAACATAATGTCATGTTCCAACCTGAAAATATTCACTCTGTCAGCTTAGAACTGTTTGATCGAAAGACATGTCACGAAGAGGTATTGGAGGCATTCTTTAAAAAAACCCAAAAAAATTCGGACGCTTTTTACCAATTCTTCAATTTTTTTAATCTGTAAGCAAACCTGTTGACTTATTGTCTACATCTTCACTACAGAAGGTATCAGCCCCGTACAGAGCTTCCTCAAAGGTTGCTGCTGTGAGGTAGTATGATGCCAGCAGGTTACAGAAAGCTAGATTACTCTGAAATGTTGGGTTGAAAAGGGTGAGAGTAAGGAATATATAACGTCAATCTAACACTGAAGAGGAAGGAACATGGTTGCTATCAAGAAACTTGTAGCATCTAGGCAAACGGATAGATCATTTGAAGGAACCTATGAAAGCAAATCATCCTAAGTTCCTTTAGGACTTTCTATTCCAAAGCTGCTAAAACTAAAGGTGACCTCAGATTGGTCAACACGGTTCTTAAAAGTTTTACAAATAATCAAAGTGTGGGAATTAAACCTGCAGTAACGTTTTAGCAGTGAGTTGGTGCCTATGTACAATAAAGATCGTGATGACGTAGACGTTGGTACAACACAGTCCGAGACAAATCAGCGTTACCAGAACCTCAGCAATCATTTCTTGAGGGAATAAGCTTTCGAGTCGTTGCTTGATCAACACACACGCAGAAGGGAGGAGTACCAATAGAAGCGAGGGAATAAGAAAAAGTCAGTTGGGAACACGAGAACTGAGAGATACAGTTGGGGAACCAAGTGATACGAGTGAAGGTCACATCAAACTACACACTGCTGTGTGCGAGAGTGCCGCTAATGGAGGAGAAAGCTGGCATCATAGAAAAGTGTGCAGTGTGGTTGGGTGTAGAATTGTACAATCTTCCTGTCTTAGTTACTGTTGTGACAACTAAAATAGTGGTGTTATGTGTTGTTACAGGGCATTATGAGCATAAACCTACAAGTTTTGTTAGCAGAAGGTAGCAATTACCAACAATAGGAGTACAATTTATAAGTGGAAACTGCTTAACTTAAGAACTAGACTGGTAGCGTAGGGCTGATGCGGAGTAGTAGGAAAATGGACATTTGACAAAAATAATTAATAATACGCTTTAATTTTGGCCTATAGCTTAATCATCTAAGATGCATTATCATATTTGTTTTCACCATTGATAAACTATAAAAATTATTCAAGCCTCTCCAGTAAGTTAGAACTTGAAACTTCCCAGACTTTAGGAAATTCAGTATTTCTGTCAGTCATCCCTGCATAGCATCACATTTTTCACACAATCGAATTTTGCAAGAAAACAGTTAACGAATCCTCGTTATAAAATGTGCAAAATCTCGATTATCTGCATGAGAAAATCACGTGTCTCAGTCACGTGGCAGGATTGCTCTGCAACATAGTGTTGCTTGCTAGTGCAGTGCATTTGTTGACAGTTTCGCTATGTCTAGGTAACTACTTCATCAATATACTGTTATATACTGTTATGTTGGATTCCTCCGATTTTTATTCCATTGGGTAATGGACCTCCACAAGAGGAGTTCCCAAAATAGACTTCCGACCTGCAATGCAACCTCATCACACGAAATTAGATCCTTAAGCAAACATCTTCCAACTTTACAAGCTTATTTAACGTTTTCATCCGTAATGAATAGCTCCTCCGCCTTTGGTCAAACTTGTAGTCATTCATGGTGCAAAAGTCCTTTCTGGATGCTCTAAAGGGAAGCCCAGTGCACTACTTAGCTTCACTCTAAACTCTTGTCAGGTTACACTTGTTAGCGGTGTTGGTGCTGGTCGTCTCTGTACATTCCGAGTTTACAAACATCCCCCAACTCAAGATAACACGGCACCCTGAAGGAGGAACTGTACCAATAGGTCCGTATACTGTTCTGCTACTTAAACAGGCTGGCGGGCTAATGCAAGCTATCATTTGTTTATCAGTGTAGTTCTAAAAGTTTTCTGCTAGTACAGAATCTGCTAGTCCAGAATCTTCCACCTGGCCACGGTGTTAATACTGTTGGAGCGTCCTAGAGATTCATCATTTCATTTAGTAGAGATTAACTCTCCAAACGTACAACTGCTACCCGCTTATGATAGACCACCTCATTCCCAGGTAGCAGGTTCGATTTCACCTGCAAAGCGAGCACCAGCGCAGATCTGAATATATCCTACAGCTGGAAGCGTATCAAGAACCTGAACTCTCTAAACCCTGTCTTCGAGCAGCTTGCTACCGATGATACTGGGTCGGAGGGGGTCTACGTAGAGTATGATGCTCAGGTATATGTTATAAGTCTATTTATGTTTTCAAACTACCTCTAGTTCACAGAAGAGTTTCATAAGATAGTTTTCTTTCCCATAAAGAATGAACACCATACCATCTACATTCCACAAATACCATCCACAACTTCAGGAGTCTGCCTTCTACTTCTGTACAGTGCGGTCGGGCTCGTTTGAGACAACAAGTGAGGGAGCGTATCTGACTGTGGCGTACCTTGACGAGTTTGCTGTGGACGGAGGACCTTCAGATAACATTTACGATCAACCTGGACTACTCATGATTGAGCTGCAGTGCAAGGTAAACTCTTAAAAAGAGCAAAAACTTCGTCTATATATGTGGAAGATTGGAAAAATAACTCGCTCCAAAATTGTGCGGGTTCTTTTATCGACTATCCTATACTTAGATTTGGACTCTTTATTCTCTTGTTAAACGAAAATGATAAGTAGGACAGTTTTTCAGCTTCATCTCTTATCCTACTACAAATATCAACGTGCTTGATTTATCTCTCTGCTTCACTGCAGGTCCCGGACAGTTTCCCTTACCCGGAAGTACAGTGGTACAAGTTCGACAAGGCTTACCCAGCAGAGGATGTAACTAATGCTATCCTGAAGAGGTAAACTTTATCTTTACTGCTTGTACTGCTTGTACTTGGAAAGGTCTGCTGCTTAGTCAGAAGAGTGGCCTGCACTAATGAAGTTACGCCATGTTCTAACAAATCCGCCATACAATAAATATTTGCATTAGAGCATGATTTGTTTCACCTAGTGCACGACCATACCAGAAAAAGAAAATATGAAATTTTGTATCCTATAACAAAATAACCAAGGCTACAAAACCCTCAGGGATGCCAGAGGACAAGCCTCAAACCTGGTTATCTACGATATCAAGACAACAGACTCCGGCAAGTACCGCTGTGAAGTGTCTAACCCTGCTGTGGAGGTTCCCAAATCCTCTGGCGTGGCTACTATCGAGATTTATCCAGAGGCAGAGACCAAGGGCGCTTACCCGCCCCAAGAAGTTGTCGGTAACTACAAGGTATAGTCTGAGAAAATATTGAGGAGTTTTAAAGAGAGTTGGCTGGTTAAAGATATGTTAAACTTTTAAACAGTCATTGCAACGAAAGAACGTATGTAAGTGTTAAGGACTATTACAAATTTAGCTATTATATGATGTAGGACAATGAACTGTGACTGTCTTTCATTAGCGACTAAACATTTGAATATTTGATCCTCACCACAAGTCCTCCAGGTGCAAGGGCACGAAGGGAGCACAATAACGCTGTACGCTGGAGTCGCTAGTAAGCCCTCAGTTACCTACTCCTGGACTCGAAATGACAAAGTTGTAGGTCTCGATGACGACCGGTAAGAGACCCTGTTTAATAGGAGCAGCTGGAGCACCCGTAATATCTTGGTTTTCTAGCCGAAATTTGATATTTGAAGATGAAGCATTGTAGAATTCTGTCATATTATTTAACTCTAGGGATCTCTAAATTGTAAGTAAGTAAGTAAGCAATTTCTTCAGAATAACCTTAGAAGACACTGGAAGATCGCTCATCATAAACCCGCTGTCACCTAAAGACACTGGAACTTACGTTATCATCTATGCTATTGCTGGGGAAGTGAAGGGCTCCAGAAATGTTGAGTTGGAAGTAATAGAGACAATAAGAGCTGTTGGGGATGTTTACGACTACGCCACTGTTCAAGGTACGAAAAAATAGCTTGATTTTCGTATAATTTCCCATGAAATTTATCAGAATGAAACGTTTAAAGAAATGAACATTCCTCTTAAGAATCGTCTTTACGAATACGATATTCAGTATCCCACCAAAGCGTCCACGTGAATTCGATTATGGCATTATCAGTATCTCAGTAAATCCAACTAAAGTAACCGTTTTAATTTCCAGGAGAGGACCTAGTTCTGAGTTGTGGATGTACGGGATCTCCTCCGGACTGGATCACATACGAAACTGACACTCCTGGTATAGCTCAGATACATCGATAACCAAGGGGATACTTCCCGGATAATTTATTAGATTTATCTGATAGGACTATATGAGTTGTATTCAATTAATCATGATCATTCATGTTGTTACATCGGTATAGTCTTGGTATAGTTTTGATGACGTTATGGAAAATGTTTTATTTTCCACATTCATAGCTCATTTGTATAATCAAAGTAGTACTAGTATTAAAAGTGTCAAAAACACCCCTATAACCACTGATTTTCGTTAATTGCGAAAACAACACCACATATAAGCTCATAGCTCTTTTTCTCATCAAGTTTCGAAAAAATCCATATTTACTGCACATGATCTGATAGAAGCAAGTATATTTTTTAAAGGTATGCACAATTCCCAGATTGGAAAGAATCTATTCGGATTCAAGCAATACCAGCTTTGATTTACAGGGACACAGTGGTTCAAGAACGGACGACTTCTTGTGAACGCTACCAAGACCACTGTTGGAGTGACGGTAAACGGTAAAAACACGGGAGAGGCCCTGATAACATCGGTATCAGATAACGAAAGTGGAACCTATTCCTGCTCTTGCTTTAACCAGGATCAATTCAAAGTACGAACTGGGAACTTATAAAAAATAGAAGCACTTTGATCTTATCTCATGTACCAATATGATTCAGATTTCTTGCGTTTTATTAGTATCAGAACTTGTTTATCATTCCATCAACTGTCCCATTAAATCTAATCAGACCAATAAAAGACAAGTACCTTCTTCACAAGACACTGTACTTTCAGGTCCTAACGAAGAACGTCTACATAGCTGACGAACGCCAGGCTCTGACAATAACAGCGCAAAAAGAAGGATGGGGCTTGGTCGGCAGCACGATCAGTATCGCGTGTAGCGCTAACGGTATCCCCCGACCAAACATTGACTGGTACAAGAGCGGTAACAAGGTGGTGGAAGGAGTGTTCCCTAGAGACGCAGGTTTCAAGGTCGTGTATGAGTACTCAATGTTCCAGACAGTGGGATACCTGGTGGTGGAAGGGGGCTTACATGAGGACTCCGGTGTTTTCACCTGCCAGGCTTCTCATGTTGTGAAGGGGGTGCAGTACAAGCTTAACGAGACAGCCGAGCTGATAGTGGCTTACCCAACTTCTTCAAGAATCCAGTGTTTGGACTCCATTGTCCAGGAGGGACAGCCAGCTACGATTGTTTGTGGAGTAAGTGGGGTTCCTATGCCAACCGTCAGGTATACCAAAGTTAATGAAACTGACAGCACCCTTATTGAGCTGGAGGAGGATTTTGGAACCGTCACAAACTTGAGTTATTATGTTATTCGTGATGTGAAGATGTCTGACGCTGGAACATATCGAGGTACTGCAAGTAATGTCAAACAGGGAGGGTTGCTGCAGAAACATGATGAGATGAAGCTGACTGTCACACCAATTTCTTCCAGGATGTCCATGAACGCTATCATAGGAATCGCGGTGTTGGTGGCCTTTCTCTTGATAGGCGGACTGATAGCTGCAATCTTGTTTGGTAGATGGAGAAGAGAGACCGCCTTTAAAAACGAGATGAAGAGGCTGATGAAGAAAAGAGACGACGAGGTCTCCGAACTTCAACAAAGACTTCAACTTAGGAGCATGGAACACCGCACCTCCACCCTAGCCAATCCTCTCCATCAGCTCCCAGAAACCCGACGTCAGCTGCCCTCCTTCTACGCCGCCAACATTGCTGTCCTGGCCGCCACTCCATCCGCCAAGTTCCTCCCTCCCTCCCTGGCCGACCTCAAGAAGAGGAAACTGACCGGCAGTGTGATACATGAGAGATCAACCGTGTCTCCGAGCTCGGTGAAGACGGTGCTGTCTGATATTGAGAACCCGGAGAACTATGCTGACGACGTGGATCTTATCGAGTGATGGGCGGAAGCTGCTGGATTGGAACGTGGTCATAGGAATGATAGGATGTTGGATATTGGATCTCAGGGGCTGGTTAGACAATTTGGTCCCTTTGAACTGTTGTTAATGGATCGGTGTAAAGATTTTTCCGCCACCCACAAGTATTCTAGCTTGTGGGTGGCGGTATAATCATTATCATGCACGTATTTATGTTTCTTGAAAGGTACAGCATATTTAAATGAAGATTGTTCAATGTTTACAAAGATGAAGTTCTGTCCAGTGGCATTGGATTCACTCATGTATAATAACACAAAAGCCATTTAAAATTTTATAGTGTTTTGAGTGGCGCCATGTAATTCATCGCAAGACAGCTGTAATGTTAGACATGGATATGAGAACTCTCAAAGTTTATAATTAAGTTGTTAGTCTTTTGTGTGAGGAATAATTTGAATATTCAAATTCTCATGTAACATATGTGTGTTTGCAGTCCTTATACCTATACTGCAGGTATATTGTGTCCATGGTTGCTCATGTCCTGTTTCTCTGAGGTTGTGTTTGTTTGGGTTATCTGAGTGTACAAACCACCTCAGTTTCCGTTGTACTTACAATTAGATCGCAATTATTATCAATGGTATAACTATATATTAAGACGAGGATTTTCATACGATGCAAATGCAGTTTCGTTGTTTCAGCTCAAATCGATTATCTATTTGACCTGTAGACCTGTATAGAAATAGCAAAATTACTCTAGGCGTCTCACGCACAAAAACATAAATATAATACCATCAATATTCGAATAGTCAATATATACTGCTCGTTTATTCAGCGTCCAGTTTGCCAATATAAAATCAATATACGACTGCAGCCCAGCTCGATCGGTGAAAGACAAAGATATAATTGCCTGCAGTCTCATGGACAAAGAAGATTAGTATTTATATTGTTTAGCGAAGTCGCCCTTCATGAACTTCAGTAACAAATAAACATCGCGTTGTTATGCCTGATCGTTATGCTTATGTTGGAGTATTGGCGGTCTGCTATATTAACTGTCGCCAGCAACGCTTTCGTTTTTGTATAAGTTTTGTATCGGTCAGTCTGATCTTATGAGGTACTAAGTAGTTACTGACAGTGACACGGTAAAATTATGTTCCGTAAATTCAAAATGAGAAATTACCTCTACGCATTACACTTGTTGACCTTATTATTATCTGCATATACCAATATCATTGTTTAACTCTATTTAATAATTATTACCCATAAAAACGTAATAAAGTATAAGTAAGCAGTAAGTAATAGTCGATAAATTTAACTACATATAGCCACCAAAAGTGCACTATCTATAACATATAAGGAATACGAAGTGGGGAGAAACATTCCGCCTGCATGTACACACTCCGCACGTGATCCAAGATTATTGTTATCTCAAGAGCTGACATACAGGATTCCAACAGGAGGTAATGACTCCAATTATACAGCTGGTAATTACCATCATTTCCTGCTGCACACTATACCTCAGCCTCCCCACACTCCATTACAACTCCGATATATAGACTTACTTTCGTTTGTACACGCCATCATCTGATCTGCTACATCGTAATTTCTATCAATCGGTAATTTTGTCTGTATTCGCGGCGTTATCCTGCAGCTGTCTGCTTGTTTCCGGGTCTCTTTGTTTCGTTATAACACTTGCACATTTCAAGTCCAGGTCCGGTCAAGAAATGTGTTACTGTTATAGTTATACTGCGTTGACGTCGTTGGGCCATTGGCTTTCTTAAATACAAAACCTGTTTAATTTACATATGGCATTATATGGAGAATACTATAAATCTCCAGTGCTGGTTGGGCGTATAACAGGCGATTGGTTTGCATAATGAATCATCGATTTGCTTATAAAGAGGATTTGTGAGAGTAACTGTGGTGAATATCATACACCCATTTAAACCGTTCTCTATATAGGTATAATAGAAGCCATCTCTTGTCTCTCTTTGCTTTTGTTCCCTGTCGAACTGCAGACTTCGTGTACGAACCCTTTAGCAATTTACTTTAACGTACTATGTAAGTACACAGCTCACACAGCTTTGTAAAGAGGAATAATGCGTGGCTTTCTTCTACAAATGAAAGTTCTGGTGAACAAAGCGGTAGAAGGGACAAGGGTCTCTTGTGCTCTGCTGCTGTATAATTGCTATTTGTTTGAGATGGATCAGTACTCAGTGCACGCGGGTATTCCTCTATACATTTCGTTATTTGTCCTTGGATCGTGCGTCCTCGTGTCTACATGCTTTGCATAGACAAACCCTCTCCGAATATAGACCAAGATCGACTACACTATTAGATCGACTACACTATTTAGATTTCTATCTAGATTCCTTATCAAGTTACCAAGCATGACTTTCACGATCTCAGTTGACCATATGAAGTTATTTAATGTTGTGTATGGGCGACAATAAAATCTTCTTTGTATAAACCCGTGAAAGTGAGAAAGGAAGAAAAATTGTAGGTCATTCAATCAATCGGGAATAAAATTTCGTTAAACTACAAGCAGTGACAATTATAATTCTATTCTTTTTGTCGTTCTTCTGCTACCTATCTGATGATGTAGTTGGACTTGGCACTAACTAAGTGGAGCCAGACTTTCGACTGCAATTGCTCGGTTATTTAAACATTTCCAGAAGAAACTACTAATAAAACGACCATGCGTAGGCAATATGAAAAAAATCAAAAAAATTTTAAGAACTCATATCTCAGTCGTCTTTCATAATTAAAGACTTTACGCATCGTGATACCATGTTGGAATTTTAAGTCTTTGATAAATCGATGAAACTGGTCGCTTGAAATATTTGACTTGACATTTTTCTACTTCTTTGGATGAGCTGCTCTATGAAGCCAGACCCAGCTCAAATATGTATGTCTTCGATACACTTGTAATGCTGTGACATCTGAATAACTAAAGTAACCATCCATGGTTACTTGGGGCTCTATCCTTAAACTTCACTTTCAATAGATATAATTCAATAACGCAAAGACATGAAGCTGAAAGATCCAATCCTTTAATCGAGTAATCGACATTTATCAAATTTTAGAGCTCGATCCTTCCGACTCGATGTGTCCATGTTACTACTACGGAGCTTCATGGTCAGCTGTGCTTCCAGTTTATATGTTTTTTATTGCACAGAATAATTTCAAATTGTTTGTTCTCTTTTGAAGTTTGCCTTATTTGCTACCCTTAAATGAGTACGCGTTTTTAAACTTGAAAGGTAAATTTAATTGCAATATTTTGCTTTTGGTTAATATGGTGTTGAAAATTTGGGGCCGGTTGATGGCACTGATTCGGAGAATGGCATAATACTCAATTCTTGAAAGGACTCGTTACGGATGCTATAAATCCAAAAAATCTCTTCTCATATCTTGCTACTCGACTTTTTGCCTTGAAATTATTGTTATAGTTCATTGATTTTCCCCGAGTTTTATAGTCACCATCAAACTGCTGTTAAATTGCCTACCTAGGATCTATGTATGTATAATGTATGCCCTTTATAGTTCATCTGCTTGCTATTTGGTTAACATGATCGCTGTATATCTCATATACGTTGATATTTAACTGCTACTAACACAGCAGACTGTGTGGATCTCGCAACGTAAGACTTAGTTCTGGTTATGCTTATGATTATCCCACCATGAATAGTGGTACTATAATGGTGATCTGGTCTGGTTTTACATGTGGCACTTCTTCTGTATTTACAGGGAATTCTGCTGATCTGCAATTCAAGTGTATTCATGAATAGGCGCATATGCCATCAGAAGGTTCATACTGTATAGTTATCTATCAATGCTAGTTAGTATACACTGTATACTAACTAACATTTATAGATACTAATTCATCCATGTACGAAATTACGAAGGTTGATAAGTGCGTAGGGTTTTATTCTTAAACGAAATATAATTGATATCAGCAGTCTTCTTCCTTCTTTCCTTAGGCTCAACTGTAACGGAGAATTTTGGGTTATGCATAAAATCATTACTCATTAAGTATTGAAGGCAATGGCTCACACTCATAATTACAATATTACATGAGTTATCACACCTATAGTTAACATTACTCATTACTGTGAGTGTAGTAGCATAGCTATAACAATAGAACGATTCAATTAACGCCCAACGCTAAGCACATCTTATAGCGATGGCGGTGATTGACTATAATAGCAACTAAAGTCTTGTCTAACGATTACCTACTCCTGCAGAATCGTAGCTTGCTTTGCAATTAAATGTTTGTAGTTGTTAGTATTATTGACGCTGCTAAGTTTTTCTTCAGGCTTTCACAAGGATTTACACATTTCAGATGATTTATCAATCTAGCTTAGTGTCTTCATGGTAACCATAAACTTTGAATCATTTATTTTGCTTTGATTTGCCTCTTATCACTGGAAAACCTAATCAAAACTTTTGTCTTTTGAACATGTAATCAGCAATTGGTATGTATATACTTTGAACAAAATGGTCCCTTTCTTGGCCTTTGAAAATCAGATTCGCAAAATTTTGTTTCAGAAAAACAGCCCACTTAAAAAAATGAACATTCACCGATTTTATTTCAATGAAACAATTGTGACCATAATTGTGCTCATCGTTTCTTTTCGATGCCAATATTTACATTTCGTAGAGGGTTCTGCTAATTTTCCTTACGAACTACCAGTTAAGCAGAATACATTATTGCATAGATGTTTGTTTATTACAAAAACTATTTATTTGAAATGCTATACTTCGCAAAGCTGTGTTGTAATGGTGCTTGTACTAATCTACTCTGATCCATCCATTGACTAATCGGTGGTTCATCGATTATTCCAAATTTGATAAATATTAAATTCAATCAGGTCTCTAATATGATCATGATAGATCAATTAAAGATCTATAGCAGTTACGTACTGATCCTAGATATGAAGGTGTCTAATTGGGACAGCCACTTAACTTGAATAACCCCGTTTGCGTTTGTGCTTGTTTCCCATTGGGATCCCGTTGTGATCCAATTATCGGAGACACTTATGATAAAGACTTAGGTCATGCTCCCAATCTTTCCATTACAATAGCACAGCCGTCTAATTCATCTCGTCTGTAGACAAGGAAATTACGTAAGGCATAAGCCATGGGCTACTGCATTAAAGACGTGGTTGTTCAATTATGAATACAATTACAGGATTCTGTGGCTGGATAAAGTTCGCATCATTTACATATACTCATATGTGCTCATAAAGCAGACCAATCTGGCTTTGTTACTGTAATGGTATGTCTCCTAGTTTTGATGATATGTCTACGAAAAGCCTATTCTGTTTTAGATCTCTAAAATTGAGTAATTGGTAACTTCAAATAGCAAAATGCATGATTAAATAGTAGAATGCAGCCCTGCTAAATAAAGTCTAGATGATTGTGCTGAGTAATTAATTAAGCATTCTTCCTTATTTTAGAGGAATATTGCACCAATCAAAATGAGGAGACGTCGGCCACGCCTTCAATTGGACAACGCCTAACTCTTCTTTGTTCTTTGATAGATTAAGAACCTTGAAAGCTATATAACAGGAGTTGTATTAAGATCTAAGTAAGCTACTTTGCAAAATCCAGTGGTTCAATTGGGATCAGTACGAATCATGCATTTAATTCCATTTCAATGAAAGATAATGTTCCGTAAAGACAAAGATCTAAAATGACCTCGCCGATAAAACTTAAGCTATAATAAAACATGTAACATTCCTCATGAAATTGTTATACCTGTGGTATCAGCAATCAGCTTATGTAGAGGCTCGATTATAAGAGTTTCAGTTATTGTTTGCCCGCTGTAATGTAACACGTATCTTACATCACACACATCTGTTGGTGATCTTACCTATATGTTTGTTATTGTAGTTCAACCAAGTTCCTTTTATAATCTTCACACAGCTATTCACTTACTTATCTATTTATAAAACACTGTAAGTGGCTATGGACTTGCAATTTCATCCACTTCTACAAACGAAAATATGAACAATCAATTGGAAATAGTGACATATAAGGCATGATTTGTTTAGCAGAATCGTTCATTAGTCTTATACTCGACATAAGGCAATGACTTTGACTATAATGCTGGTGATCTTTGAATAGTTTTGATGAATAGGATGCATTCATGCATTCATGACCCTTTTCCAATAATAGAATTTCTCTCATTTCTAAGTATAATTATTTTACTTGATGAACATCAACGCATTTCTAATTCATAAAATCATTCTTTTATCATCAGTATCTTATCAAATTATCCCTTGTCTCACTAAATACCCCAAAATATGACTACCTTAAAATTGGCTATAAGTGTTTTAATCTCATTTCTTTATGTATAAGTATGTGAAGCAGCTGCATGGCACTGGTATATAAGTATATAAGTATGTACTACTTGTAAATTTATATAATTTAGAAATTGAATGGTCTTTCGTTTAATTTCGGTTGGCAATACTTATTAGCTTTTTTTGTATAGCTTACTCAAGGCCCATGAGTCATGGGTTTGAATATCACATTATCACACTATCACAGTTATAAATCTGCAGATTGTAACCTTTTATGAGGTTGACCCAGTCAATTAAATAATATCGTAAATTTTAAGTGTATAGCCTTTTTACCCATCAAACTGTAGTAATAAGCTGCCGACATGGCTATATATAATTAATCATGCATTGTATGCCTCATACAGCTCATATAGAAAGATATAAATTAGTATTAGAGAGTGGCCAGAGTCAAAATTTTACTATCCTACTAGTAGATAGGCGTCATCGTTTAACATGATTCCTATAGTAAAAGTAATGAATATGTTTTTGGGTGATGTCGTAACAGCATTCTGCGTTAGAGCAGTTTGTCTGTGACTGTGAGGTAAAAATCACATGCTTCATATTTTTTTTTCTATGAAGTTTTGGGGACATCTGAGACAATTCAATAATAATTACCCTCATTAAAAGTTTCATATTCTTCTTAACCTCATACAACCAGCTATTGATTATACAACCTATTCATTAGTCTGAACGATATTTTCCGTAGTCTCCGACCAAATGAGTAATAGAAAGAGTAAACGAACACCACCTTAATAACACAGCAAAACGCTTTTATTCTCGGTTGGTACCTTCATGGTTGTATTAGCGCATGTAGATTATAGATTTGTTACAGCTGCATGGATGATCGATTGAAGATGTTTCATTACTCTGAAGTAAACGTTACGGTAATGGTTTCTTGGAGACTGATAAACTGAGTCTTATAACCGAATAACTTCATAAATTTCACGGTTTCCTTTACAAGAAATTACCAATTTTTTAAACCCATGTTCTGAGTTTAGCTTTTCATATCGGACATTATGTGACTGATCTAAAATGATCACATGAAATCCAACCGTCCAACGGTTTTATTTACATGTACATGATCAATTTTTGATTTCTATCCATTTTTGCATATTAATCCCATGTTTGCTCAATTGAGTAATTGTTACAGTAGCATGATAAGAAAGACATTGGGAACTGTAAGGATAAACCTAGAAATTCCAAATGACTGGTAATAGAAATAAGAAAGTTCTTTTTACAAGAGAATCACAGCGCTGGCAAGCGCGACCGGTTTTTTCTTCTTCTTCCACCAAACCGGCCGAAGGCCGCTGCCGAAGGCAGTGGCCTGAGGCTGTTAGCCTACCCTAAAACCGGCCGAGGGCCGCTGCCGAAGGCAGCGGCCCGAGGCCGATCGCCTCCGTTAGTGGTAACATGAAACATAGAAGTAATCAAAGTTTTGTTCAAAAACTTGCCAGCGCTGTTATACAAAATTAGTACGATTTGGCAAAAATGGCCATGTTCAGGTGTCTTAAAAACCATAGTTAAATAAAGATAGAAACTTGAAACTTTGCAAATCTACTAGAAGTTGTCC
>JH152819.1:19531-35233 GCA_000226015.1 Mnemiopsis leidyi | reverse complement strand
GGAGCTGAAATTGCAGCATATTTAGACCCCTTTTGTCTAAAAATAGCACACACCTGCTGACGTAGAGCAAGACTGACAATAACAATCGACGTCTCATGTCACATGTTAATTACAAAGATGGTCAGAAGTAGTAGTTCCACACCCTTTATTATGTACACATCTGGTTGACTGGCAAGCTGGCTGGCAAGATTGCACTATATATTCGAGAGGAAGACTGCTGTGTTCATTTCTCATAGTGCAAGTTTTGGTTTGTTGTTCCTGAGCATCCTGAGCCATGCTTGTTACAGAACAGTTGACAGACCTTATAATATGTGTTTAAGACGTGTGTAAGCCCTGTGTAAACCGTATGTAAGCCGCGTGTAAAGGGCGAGTGTAAGATTTACCTCAAATTACCTTCCGAAACCTGTCTCCGACCCCTTCGGTCGGAGACAGGTAACACTTTGGAGGGAGCTCTGCTCCCTTCAAAGTGTTTTGGAAGGTAAGATTTACCTCAAAGGTAAGATTTACCTCAAAGGTAAGATTTACCTCAAATTACCTTCCGAAACCTGTCTCCGACCCCTTGGGTCGGAGACAGGTAACACTTTGGAGGGAGCTCTGCTCCCTTCAAAGTGTTTTGGAAGGTAATTTGAGGTAAATCTTACACTCGCCCTTTACACGCGGCTTACATACGGTTTACACAGGGCTTACACACGTCTTAAACACATATTATAAGGTCTGTCAACTGTTCTGTAACAAGCATGGCTCAGGATGCTCAGGAACAACAAACCAAAACTTGCACTATGAGAAATGAACACAGCAGTCTTCCTCTCGAATATATAGTGCAATCTTGCCAGCCAGCTTGCCAGTCAACCAGATGTGTACATAATAAAGGGTGTGGAACTACTACTTCTGACCATCTTTGTAATTAACATGTGACATGAGACGTCGATTGTTATTGTCAGTCTTGCTCTACGTCAGCAGGTGTGTGCTATTTTTAGACAAAAGGGGTCTAAATATGCTGCAATTTCAGCTCCGAAACTGGAAAGTTATCTCTTTTTGAACTTTTTAGAACAACACAACAACGCAAACTTGTAAAGATAAAAATGAAGCAGATGGCCATGTGTTGTGCAATATACAGAGAAAGACCGACTGAAGAATTATCTAGCATGCCTGGGCAAGTTCACTGTTCAGAGATCACAAGTACAAATTGTATCTTGAGAAAATTAGATAATTGCAGCAAAGTGTGTTCCAGCAATCAATGGACAGTCTTTTTTATCTTGTGTGTCACTGTGTAAAATAAGAAAATTAAACTACAAAGTTTAACAATAAGTCACCGTTCCTAAATTATGACTATTCTACTGCCAGAATATTGAAATAGC
Organism: Mnemiopsis leidyi; assembly: GCA_000226015.1. Taxonomy (NCBI): domain Eukaryota; kingdom Metazoa; phylum Ctenophora; class Tentaculata; order Lobata; family Bolinopsidae; genus Mnemiopsis; species Mnemiopsis leidyi. Next base: position 33,875 of record JH152819.1, on the reverse strand, counting down.
ACAATAATGTGAAGTGAATGGCTACATAAAGTACTGCTAAGTACAGCATAAAGTGTAGTTTTGATAAGTTAATGGTGTGTGTGTGTGTGACTGTAATTCGAGCTTACTTCATCATTTTTTGTAAATTTAATGGTGTTCATATCTGTAGGTGGTAGTCATTCACATAAGTCCTGGAACATGTCTATTTCTACAGAATAACGACAGATCAATTCACAGAAACCGCATGAGGTCATCGCAATAAAGCCCCCGGCCCCTGTAGTTGTTTGTTGATTTGTAACATGACACAATAATGACATCAAGCTGGCAAGCTGCCCGCACTAGGACTGAAATGTTTTCTATAAAGCACACTAGTATGTGCAATATACATCAGAGATGTGGCGTGAAGCTGTAATAATGTAGCTCACAGGCATGAGATCAGAGTTCAACTCCCGTCCAGGCTATATTATCAAGGATGTACTTGTTTGTAACACATATTTGTAACGTGATCACATTGAAAAACGTGTACTTATAGGCCTGTAATAACAGGTGTATGGGCAGTGCACTAGCTCTACGGTAAAATCTTCCATACGAGGCGTATTATGATGCAAAATATAGTGGCATACTGCATAAGATTGATGGTTCGAATCCCGGTCAGGTCATGTAATAAAAAGTCGTGAATGTACATTAAAGAGAGCTGATTTGTGACGTCATGTTAAAATATATATACAACTATACAAATAGGCGTGAAATAGCGTGAATTTGGGCACTGCATTAGCTTCTTGTTAGGTTCATGAATTAGCTGTAAATTATGATAGAAACTGAAGTACTTCACTGCAGAAGATCGATGGTTCAAGGCCCGGCCATGCCACACAAACAACTCTAAAAATTTCAAAATAAATGACACGGTTGATGTTGACGGGTATGTAAGAGGTGTTTAAGCCGGCACCCTTATCCATGAGTCAAACATGTCATAATTCACGAGCTGTGCTCGTGAATTGCAGAGGTAGGCTCTCTGGTATTAAAGAAAAGACGGAATCAGGAGAGTATTCTCTCCAATCCACCAAAGTCAGCGGGCTGTGTCCGCTAATTGAGAGTTGTGAAAGTCCTGCTTGAATTGCAATGAGCCTAATTCCTAGTCCGTTTCTAATATGCAATAAGTGATCATTGGAACTTGAGCTGTAAATAACCAACAACTCTAAAAATTTCGAAAATAAATGACATGGTTGATGTTGACGGGTATGTAAGAGGTGTTTAAGCCGGCACCCTTATCCATGAGTCAAACATATCATAATTCACGAGCTATGCCGTGAATTGCGGAGGTAGGCTCTCTGAGATTAAAGAAAAGACGGAATCAGGAGAGTATTCTCTCCAATCCACCAAAGTCAGTGGGCCATGCTCACTAAATGAGAGTTGTAAACCTCAGCTTGCACAGTCTCTGTCTAGTACTCAAGTCCATTTGAAAACACTACTTGTAACGAGCATTGGCACTTGAGCTATAATATGCACTGTTTTTATCGAAATTTTCAAGAAATTTTGACTAGAAGCTGTACGATGTTCGAAGTAAGAACTACAATTATCTGCACATTTCTCAACTTATTACTTCGATATTTCGCTAACGTTTTATTTTTAAAGAATATGCAAACCAAAAAATTTCTTTGTCACTAGAGCTGATCTAAAAGACACGTCGATGCGGGAAAGCAAAATGGTCAATTTTTATAACCTCGACCGTTAAGTCGAATTCAAGCTATTACAAACTACCAAATTCTGGTTGCTGAGATTGCTACTTCTTGAATCGAAAAGTTGTCTGATTCGATTGGATTGAGTCAAATTTTACATTCATTTTTTAGCCTATAAAAAGGAGGATTGTTGGAATAAAGCTCATTTCTCAAACAAACAATTCTGTTACGTTTGAATTTGTTAGCTCTCGTAAAAAACATGAAACGGAGTCCATCTGAAGCTGAAGTAAAACAGCAGAACAAGAATCAAGTTGGCGAATGTCCTGTATGCTTCAAAAGAATGAGGTCGGACAATCTTAAACGACATATACCAACTCATAACATCAAGCAGTCTTGTAGTAACTGCAAGAAGTTGGTTCGGTCAGACAAATTGAAAAGGCATGAGCTACTTTGTAGCTCAAATGTTAATGAATCTTTGTGTAATCGTCACTCTGGAGTTTGCGAACACATGGATGCTGAGGAACAATGTAACTCTGTGTCTGGTTATTTCCGCTCATTTGTACTATCAGTGGAAAAAAGTTCCGATTATGACCGAATACTATCAGATTCATGTGCTGCAGCAAGGCAAAAGATTGGTTCACTCTTGCTTTTACATCCCATTAAAGCTCAGCTGGTTATCTCGCTGTCATTTTACAAGCATGTACACGGAGAAAAAGAAACTTCTGAAAAAGTTTTCAGGTCAATATGTGAGCCATTGCTTTATGGAGATAATGTTGACCAGTACTTAGGACGTGCAAAAAGTTACATTCGTCATGGGATTGAAACATATGAACACTGGGAAGCGGCTGGATATTTGACGGGCTTAATTCTGCACATGTTGAAATAGCCAAGTATTCTCCACTGGCTGCATCGGGAGCAATGTCCACTCCTAAAAAGTTGAAAAGCATGAGATCTATTCTCAATGTGAAATCTGCGGACAATAAGTGCTTCTTATACTGTCTATTGGCTAAAATCTATCCAGTCAATATCCACGCTGAAAGGCACACAAAGTACCTGCCTTATGCAGATAAGATCAACATGGGTAGTGTGCAATTTCCTGTCAAAGTTAAAGACATTGCAGCTGTTGAAGAGATGAACAGGCTATCCATTTCAGTGTTTCAATGGTGCATGGAAGACGAATGTGTTATACCTTTGAAGCATGGTTGTGGGGTTGGGAAACAAGTCGACCTTTTATACTTAGAAGATGGTGAACTAGCTCATTATTTACTCATCAAAGACTTCAATGCATTTATGCGACATAGATCTAAATACCATAACACGATGTTTTACTGTCGAAAATGCCTACATGGATTTGTTTCTTTGCAGAATCATGACAAACACTACTTGAACTGTAAGCAAGGAATAAATCAGTTGGTCAAAATGCCTCAAGATGGAGTAATTGAATTCAGAGCGATACATAAACAAGACAAGAAATTATTTACTGTCTACTTTGACTTTGAATGTCTTACTGTGCCCTACAGCTCTTGCAGTAAAAATGAATCTGTGAGTTGTACAGAAAAGTATCAAAAGCATGTTCCATGCAGCTTTTGCATTGTCACCGTGTCAGAGTTTTCAGAGTACAAATCGGAAGTGGTTACTTTTAGCCACAGTGATCCGAATAAAGTGCTGAGCAATTTATCTCCCAGCTAACACACAGTCATGAAAAAATGATGAAATGCTATGAAAGTAACCAGAAACCTCTACATATGACTCCCGAGGATGAGATTAAGTTTAGGTCGGCTCAATTTTGTCACATTTGTCGCAAAAAACTTCAATGGGAATCCCCGAAAAATTATCCAGTTCGTGATCATGACCATCTAAGGGAGAAGAATAATTTCCGGGGTGCAGCATGTAATTCCTGCAATTTAAACTACTACAACAGAAGTAGAAAGGTTCCAGCATTTGCCCATAACCTGAAAGGGTATGATCTCAACCTCTTCTTGCTAGATTTGGCAAAAAGAGTCGAAAAGTTGGATATCATTCCAGAAACACTAGAAAAGTTCAAAGCTGTCTTTACAGATAAGTTCATTTTTCTGGACAGCTTCGCTTTTCTTTCTACGTCTCTGGACAAGCTGACAGCTAACATGAAAAAGTCGGGTGTGGATAAGTTTAGGCGGCTGAAACAAGAGTTCCCAGATAACTATCAGCTTTTGTCAGAGAAGGGAGTTTATTTCTATGACTATGCATCATCATACTCTGTTTTCTCGGAAACGAAACTACCGCCAAAAGAGGCATTTTACAGCAAATTGAGAGAAGAGGAAATCTCTGACAATGACTACAGGAGAGCCCTCAAAGTTTTTAGAACAATGAAATGTACATCTTTGCTGGACTACATGGAGTTATATGTAAAAACAGATGCCCTTCTACTTTGTGACGTATTTGAGAACTTTAGACAACTATGCTTAGACTACTATGGTCTAGATTGCTGTCACTATATGAGTTTGCCCGGATTCTCGTGGGATGCTATGCTGAAGATGACCAAAGTTAATATCGAGTACATGACAGACATAGACATGTACACTTTCATCGAAAAGAACCTCCGAGGAGGAGTTACCACCGTCAATCATCGTCAATTCAAAGCCAACAACCCTTACCTGAACGACTTTGACCCAAACAAACCCACATCATTTATTCATTATGTGGATGCGAACAATCTTTATGGTAAGTCGATGTCGTATAAACTGCCGTACAAAAACTTCCGATGGGTCAAAAAAGAAGAGTTTGACTTATTAGATTTTTCCACGATAGACCCGGAAGGTGATACCTGCTATATTTTGGAAGTAGATATCCATTATCCATCACATCTGCACAACTACCACAACGACTATCCCCTGGCGGTAGAAAGTAAAGAAATCAAAGAATATCAGCTGTCACCATTTAACAAGAAGTTTTTAGAGCTGCACAATGAAAAATTCAAATCTTGTAAAAAATTAGTTCCTGATTTGAATGACAAGAAAAACTTTGTGTGCTCCCTCAAAACTCTCCAATCATGTGCTGACAAAGGGCTTCAAATTGAAAGGATTCATCGGGTTCTAGCTGCAGACCAGACAGATTTTGTGACTCCCTACATTGAATTTAACTCTCTAAAAAGGCAAACTGCAAAATCGGATTTCGAAAAAGATTTCTTTAAACTTGCCAATAACTCGATTTATGGAAAGTTCATTGAAAGTCTTAGGAATCGTACAAACGTGCAGATTGTCAAAGATGAAAAATCTGCCAAGCGCATAACCTCGAAACCACAGTTCTTGGGATTTCACATGTTAGATGAGTGGACGACTGTCGTCCAATCAGTTAAGCGTAATCTTGTGCTAAACAAACCCATTGCCTGTGGATTTATTGTACTAGAGAATGCAAAAAACATCATGGGGGAGTTCTGGTATGACGTTCTAAAGCCAAAATACGGTGATAAAATTAAACTTCTGCTAAGTGATACAGACAGCTTCATTTATGGCGTTTATACAAATGACGGATATGAAGATTTGTACAGCATTCGTGAAAAAATGGATTTATCTGGATATGCTGAAGGTACACCATTGTCACGATTTTACGACTCGGCAAACAAAAAGGTGCCCGGAAAATTTTCAGACGAGAAACCGACAGAGGTAATAGATGAGGTGATAGCTCTGAAGCCGAAGATGTATTCTGTCCTGACAAAAAAGCTTGTTTCTAGATGTAATAAGACTCATGATTGCACTTTGGCTTGTTCTGTTGGCCATTCAGTAACTGCAAAGGGGATAGCAAAAACAGCTCAAAAAAGAATTCGCCATGAAGATTACAGACAAGTTCTGCACAGACAGTCAACAACAATGGTTAAGTCACAAGCCATTCGCACCTATGGGAATAAGATATACAGTGTTGTTGTACGAAAGCGAGGACTCTCAGGATTTGACGACAAGAAGTTTATTTTAGACGATGGAATTAGTACATTGAGTTATGGGCATGAGAAATTAATAAGAATTTAAAAAAATGGCGTAAAAATGTTTACTAATTTACGCTGATTAGTTAGATGTAAAGAAGAATTATTACGTTAAACTTATAACAACGATATCATGACTGTTTTTCTGAGTTTGGCGAGAAATGGACATTCAAAAATTTATAATTTGAAAATGGGACTAAACATTATATCGAATGATTAATAACAATTTTGAATTGCTGCCAATATGACTTTGTTGAACTAACAGTAATTCAAACAATTCTGTGAGGGTTATTTATATTAAAATTGTGCCTGAATATATGTATTACGACAGACTTTAGTTCAAATAACCATTTTGTAGTGTTTGAGGATTGACTTTTTTAGCACTTACTGATTTGTAAAACTCTATAAAATTGATTTATAATTATATCTCCTTGAATTTCTGCTTTATTACTGCTTAATTCCTGTTAATTCCTGTTAGATGAAAAAAACAAAATTAAATTTTATCATAGTGTTTAATGAAAATACAACTTAAAAAGTAAAAAAAAGATAAAACTAAAAAAAAGGAAAAAATAGAATAAAAATGAATTAAAAAAATTGAAAAAAAATTGAAATAAAAGTGAATAAAAAAAATTGCAAAGCATAAAAAAATCTAAAGCTAAAATGAAATATTTAAAAAAACGAATTTTTTACTTAGAAACGCCAAAAATAAGCACAAAAATAAATAAACACAAAAAGTAAACATGAAAATAGATAGGTAATCAATGAAAAGATATAAAGATGTTATTGTATGCAAATAAAACTACAGCTTATTTGCTACAAAATGACTCTATTATAGCTGGAAACTGCCGGGATTTCCTGAACCTGCATATTCAAGAACCTGCATCCCTCCCTTCTCCATACCTAAAATTGGTACCTCACTTTTAGGTGGGGCAGCGGTACTATATTATATACTACTGCGTTAAGCTGATTACAACACCTGAAATCAAGGCTCTAGATTTAACAAGCCTCCATGTGCGCATGGTTCTGCACACGTGGCCAAGCCATTTGCTGAGCCGGCGCCGCCTATGCATGCCCGTGCCTCTCCGAATCGGATGGGTCGCTGGCGACCTATCCGAGTTTGGGGCCGCGCGTGCAGGCTGTGCTGGTTTGGCAGCTGAGCTTGGCGCGCGCAGTGGCTCCGTGCGGCGGATCAAATTTAATTTTTTGGAAAACCCGAGTGACTTGCCGCCACAACGCGTTATGTTTATCTATGATATGTTTTGATGTAAAAATAAACCTAAATTTAAATCTTTGTTTACTAAATCTTTGTTTACTAATCTGAAGATTTGATCTCATATTTGATTTTTAACAAAAAACCGGTAAACCGCTTGGAACCTTCGACCGGGGACAGTCTCTTTTACCGACTTGTGATCCTCTTAAATCATAAAATTAAAATTTGAATGCGGCCTTCACTCTATCATCTCTTACCTCCTGCATCTAATTGCTTCTTACCTACTACCTCTAACACCTACCTCTAACCTTAGACCTCTTACCTCCTACATCCTACCTGAGCTTACCTCTGACCCGTTACATTTTCCTTATTACTCCTTATCTCCTACCTCTAACCTCCTACCTCTAACCTCCTACCTCTATCCTCCTACCTCTGACCCTCTACCTCTAACCTCTAACCTCCTACCTCTAACCTACTACCTCTAACCTCCTACCTCTAACCTCCTACCTCTAACCTCCAACCTTAAACCTCCTACTCTAACCTTCTACCTCTAACATCATATATCTAACCTCCTGCTACTAACCTTCTACTACTAACCTTCTACCTTTAACCTTCTACCGTTTACCTCCTACCTCTAACCTCCTACCTATAACCTCCCACCTATAACCTCCCACCCCTTACCTCTAGTTCTAAGTTTTCCTTTTTCATCCTTCCCCTAGCTGGTGACCGTCTTCCTGCCCCAGAACATTGTGCCCCAGAGATTTTGCCCCAGTGACATTGTGCCCCAGAGATTTTGCCCTAGTGACATCGTTCCCCACAAACTTGGGCCCCACTGATATCCTGCCCCAGTAAACTATGCCACAGGGATTATGCCCCAGTGACGTCTTGCCCCACAACATCTTGCCCCACAACTTCGGGCCCCACCAACCTCCTGCCCCAGTACACTGTACCCCAGGGATAATGCCCCAGTGACGACCTGCCCCACGAGGTCCAGCCCCACAACCTCGGGGCCCCACTAACCTTCTACCTGCCATGCTAGTCACATAATCAAAGTTTGATCTCACATGACGCCAACGCTTCCACCGGTGGAATTTCACCGGTGGATGTTTACTTGATTCCAGGGCAACTCATGAAGCTTGATGGGGTAGCGTGAGAACTTGATTGGGTTCCCAATCAATTCATCAGTCCCTCAATGACCTGAAGTAGCCAGAAGTAGTCTGGCCTGCTGCCACGAACCAGCCCTGCCTGAGTAAAGCGACCCTTCCCTGGTCACATCACCTGACTTTATGCTTACATTATACCAAACCATATAATGACAGGGTTGGTGGTGTAGTGGTATCAACCCCGTCGGGGTTACCCCGACTTTCTATGCAGAAGATCGGGGGTTCGATCAATCCTGGAGGAGTCTGCTAAGGGCATTTGCCTAAGCAATCTTCTTCGGTCGACTCAGCTGAATGACCGGGAAACCGTGATTGAGGGTTAAATGAGAAGGGTCTCCGTTAAAAGATCTAGAATCTTCCAGGAGCCCCTTCACTATAACTGTAAAAGCCTGGGTACAGGTGAAACAAATACAAATAGTTTGCTTTTTTCAGAAGACAAATCGGACTACAGTCTGGTCTGTTTCAGACAAGAGCCCACTTTAGACAAAAAATTCATCGACGTGACAGTTATAAAATGACGCTGAGGGAAAACTTTGTTCTCTTCAACGGTGTTAACAGTTAAAGACAAAGTCTTCTCTACGAAAAATATCCTTAAAGACTTGGAGGAGCTAAATAGGATAGCTACAGGACTTACTGTGTCTGCCCGAGAATCTTCCAGCAGAGTAACTATAGTTTCCCATCTCGACCCAGTTGCTGCAGGGTGACCTGCCTAGTGTTAGGTTGGTTGGATTGTTGGACAAAGAGGAACAAAGGGAAACTCTGATTTCAAAACATAGAATAGAAGGCTATGGGGATATTTGAATATTAGTAATAATAACAAATCTCAGATCATAACAAATTTCCCCCTCTTGAAAATCAGAGCATGCGTGTCATAAAACACGCGCGCGCAAAAAACTTGCACAAAGGGCTTACTACCTTCAACTTTCTACTTCAGCGCGCACAAAATTGCGCGCAAAACTTGCGCGCCATTTTCAAAATGACAAAATGACGAACTCAGCGTTAAATCGCTAAAACTTAGAAAATCGAAGACTTGGAAAACTTTCTTCCGATAAAAACTTTTAAATTTCAATAAATCATAAATCTCTCTGTATAAAATCTGGACATGAATCAAATTAAATAGAAAACGCGAACGAACAAATTACAAATAGATTTCTGAATTCATTATAAAAATATCGGCACTCAGTACCACGTCATTTAAAATTTTCTTAAAACAGTGCATTCAGATTGAATGTCAAATTCAAAAATATGAAACATTTAAACATTAAACTTTAGCTTTCGCAGCTAACCTAGCAGATCTCCGTGGAACAATGACCGGTGCTGAGTCGCTTCCAGTGTTGCCGCCTGATGCAGGGCCAGGGACAGGATCTGTACTGGAGCTGGGTGTACATGTAGGTTCAGTTTGTCTCGGAGTTTTCTCCAAAGCTACCAAACCTTTCCTCTGTAAGTAGCTCTCGAGCTTTCGCTCTTTTTCTTCAGCCGCAAATCTCTCCCTCAAGCTCTGTTTCAGCTCATCACTGATAGTCTGCTTTTCAATGACTGGAACAACTCGGTGTTTGAGACGGTCCACGTGTTTCTTTATAACACGGCCCTTGACAGATACATCGTACAGCGGAGAATTAGCGTATTCTTTACAGATTGTGGCCGGGTGCCAAATCTTATCATCGCTGATCTGAACCCAGACTGGCTCAGACGTCTTGAATCTTCTCTCAGACGGTAACGATTTCAGTATCTTTTCATCTCGCTCCGGATGCATGTCTTCCATCGCTTGTCTATCAGATGGTCTAAGCTGGTGAAGTCTGCATCTTAGCGTCCGATTAAATAAACGCACTGCAGGTGCAATTCCAGTCACAGAATTCGGCGTGTTTCTGTAGTTAATAAGAAACTTAGCGTTGTTCAAATCCAGGTCTTTACAGGTCTCATAGGATTTCTTCATCGACCTTTTCCAACTATCTACTAGCCTCTCGCAACTTCCATTACTTTTTGGGCTATAGGTTGGTGAGTGAATGTGCTTTATACCATTGTTCTGAGTAAATAGTTTGAACTCGTCACTAATGAACTGCGGTCCATTATCACTCACTAGGGTGTAGGGTAGTCCGAAACGACAGAAAATATCTCTCAACACGCGTATCGTGTCAGCAGATTTAGTTCGGTCCATTTTTATAACTTCGGGCCACTTAGAGAAAGTGTCAAACAACAATAACCATTGTATATCCATGAACTGAGCAAAGTCTATATGAACACGCATCCAAGGTTTAGTAGGGCGTATCCAGGGGTGGTCTGGTGTTTTAGGTAGACTCTTGCCAAACTTGTTGCAAGCTTCACATGTTTTTGCCAAAAGATCGATATCCCGATCTATTCCGGGCCAAAACACGAAGCTTCTTGCCACATTCTTCATCCCCGCCACTCCGATATGGCTAGAATGCAACAATTGTAATACAGCTTCCCTGAAGGATGTAGGAATTATAACCCGATTACCCCAGGTTAAGCAATCTAATTCAAGTGTCAAATAATCTTTTCTTTCCCAGAAAGCGGAAAGTTCAGTATTCAAATTATCAGGTTTTACAGTGGGCCAGCCATCTAATACCCACATAGATACCTTATTCAGTATAGGATCTCTTTTAGTCTCTCGAGCGATCAGCTTTGCGTCTATGAACGAATCGTCCATTTTCACCGCAAATATTTCAGCATCCTCGTCTGACTTATTTTCCTCGATACCTGGCCGTGGTAATCGAGATAACATATCACAATTAGCGTGATCTTTTGTATTCCTATAACTTATCTTGTAATTGTAATTCATTAAAATCAGAGCATAACGACTTAATCTATTAGAACTCATCTCTGATATTCCTTTACTACGATTGAAAATGTATGTCAATGGCATGTGATCAGTAACCAATTCGAATTCACGACCGTACAAATAATAGTGAAAACGTTTAACAGCCCATATTATTCCTAATGCTTCCTTATCAATCTGTGAGTATCTACACTCACTCTTTGACAATTTACGCGAAGCATATTCAATCGGTTTCTCAGAACCATCAGGAAAAATATGACTAATAACAGCACCTAGCCCTACCGCTGAGGCGTCTGATTCAACTTTAACTGGTAACTGTGGATTATAGCATGCAACCACGTGCTCTGAACTCAAAAGTGCTTTTAACTTACAGAAGGCAGACTGTTCAACCTCTGTCCATCTCCAAGGCACTTTGACACCACGTAACCTGTCCAATGGAGCTATTATCGTCGATAAATCCGGCAGATATCTCCTGTAGTATCCCACTGCACCCAAGAATGCAATCAACTGCTTGACATCACGAGGCTCAGGAGTTTTCAGTAAGTCATCAACTTTACTTTTCACAGGTGACACTCCTTTCGCAGAAATCTTATGCCCCAAGTATATGACTTCATCCATCATTAGCTTCGTCTTGTCAGATCTAACTTTCAATCCATGAAGTTCAAGTTGACTAAATACTCTGTTCAAATTAACTAAATGATCACTATCATTTATTCCTGACACAAGAATATCGTCAACACGACAACAAACCATGGGTATGTCCAATAGTATCTGATCTATTGCTTCTTGGAAGAACGCACCGCTGTTGTTTAATCCATAAGGGATTCGTGTCCAAGCTTTCTGTCCAAGATGGGTGTTAAGGGTCGTGAGTTTTATGTCCTCTTCTGCTATCATAAGATTATTGAAGGCCTGCCGTATGTCAATCTTTGAGAATTTCTTTCCTCCAGCCACTTTTGAGAAACATTCTTCAATTGTTGGGAGCGGATACTGCTTTAGGTCCATCACTTTGTTCAGAGTTCTGGTGTAATCACCGCACACTCTCACTGTCTCACCTTTAGGTACTGGTACCACTGGTGTTCCCCACAAACTTTCTTTCACATCCACAAGCACACCTTGATCCGTCAATCGCTTGTATTCAACTTCCAGCTTGTCTTTGATCGCGAATGGAACTCTCCGAGTCGGTTCAGATATTGGCCGTGCATCATCCCGCAACTTTAATCTGATCTTGACTCCCTTAACCAGTCCCAATCCTTCTTCAAAAACTCTACTCTGTAACAGTTCTGGAACTGATCTCAAACGCTTATCCCCGCTTGAATCGTCAAATTTGCATACATCAACACAACTACTACTCAGATTCTCAGCCGGAGTTACACACTTGACTGGCTTCTCACATTTTATCCCGGACAAAAGCCTGTCCAGCCAATCATTCCCACAGAATTCGCTTATCCATGAACGTCCAAATAACGCAGGGAATTCACTGTCAACTATGTATAACTCTAAATCTGATTTACAAATCTCCTTGACTTTTACACACACCAGAGCTTTACCTAATACATCAATCTTCTGGCCATTAGCAACATTCAACTTCGTGTTACACTGTCTCACAGAATACTTGATATTAGCTCTGTCTAAAGCCGACTTACTACACACAGATACGCTCGCACCGCTGTCGATTTCCATCACAAATCGCTGGTTATTAATCTCAATATCAACTAACGGTTTACTCGAAATAGCATTAACATCAGCAGAAAATTCTAGAGGTACACAAACTGAACTTAAATTATCATTGTTGAGAATATTTACATCATGCTCAAATTGAGATTCACACAAATTATTTTTGCTGTTATCAAAATTATCAAGTATGCTTAAATCATGCTGCAAATTTTGTAAATCAACATTCATGACGTCAAAAAAGTCATCATCTGTGCTTCCAATACAATAAGACTCACCATTGCTGTCCTCAAGTAGATAAGTGTTCTGATTCATTGTTCGCTTAAATTGAACATTGTCCCGACTTCTACTGCTGTTACCTCCGTAAGGTTTGGAGTAAGAGGACTTGGAAACAGGCTTGTCCTTCTTCCGTTCAGGACAGTTCGGCTTGATGTGTCCATATCCATTGCAATAATAGCATCTGACCTTGCAGTTAGTTCCAGTATGACCTTTCTTGCCACACTTCTCACATTGCAATTGTTTCTTAGCTGATTTTGATCTAAAGTCACGTATCTGATTAATAGTGTTCGATGTGCCAAGGTTTTGAGCCTCCTTTCTTGAGCGTTCTACAGCAACCGTCTTCTGGAAAGCCAACTCAAGCGTCAAATCAGTAACATTCTCGCTTAACAAGACTTCTCTGGCTTCCAGGCACGAAATACCAACCACAAACTGATCTCTAATACGCTCATTCAGCTGAGCTTCCTCGAATTTACACTTAATGGCCTGTTCTCGCAGCTTTGTCACATAGTGACCAGTATCCTCCCCAGACTTCTGCTTCAAGAGATAGAAAGTATGTCTCTCCGAGAGAATCGTAGGTTTAGGAGCAAGATGAGCAACAAGTGTCTTTTCAATAGATTCGATAGTCTGATCAATTGGGTCATTTGGAGCAACAAGAGTTTTCAACTTTGTAAACATTTCAGTGTCCATGCTGTTTATCAGGTGGATTACGATCTTCTTCTGCATCGCATTTATTGCCGTGGTTTCATTGGCACTTGGGTTCTCAGTATTTTCAGCTACAGGGACTATGAGCTCCTGCTCTAGAAGGTGATACCTGAATTTTTGAAACCAATTCTCGATGTCGCTGCTCGACGTCAGTAGATCTTTATATGTCCTTAGTCGACTCGTCGCCATTGTTAGGTTGGTTGGATTGTTGGACAAAGAGGAACAAAGGGAAACTCTGATTTCAAAACATAGAATAGAAGGCTATGGGGATATTTGAATATTAGCAATAATAACAAATCTCAGATCATAACACCTAGGACCTCTTACAGCGACTTGTTGGTTTTAAGAATCACTCATCAACTCTAGACTTCTTTAGTATAAGTTCACTTAGGCTCAGTTCAATTTGGCCACTCTCTCTGACTGTTGTTTTAAAGTGGCAGGATTGATTGCGTCCATTAACTATAATTGAAAGATTACATACTTGTCGCTTGAAACTCAACAAGGTGAATTGATTGGGAACAAGCTTGTTGAGTTGCCCTTTTATCAAGTAAACTTCCATTGTTGGAATTTCACCAGCAAGTGTCGGTGTCACGTGAGATCAATCTTTAATCATGTGACCAGCATGAGCAGGCAGGAGGTTAGTGGGGCCCAAGGTTGTGGGGCAAGATGTTGTGGGGCACGACGTCACTGGGGCATAATCCCTGGGGCATAGTGTACTGGGGCAGGAAGCCAGTGGGGCACAACGTTGTGGGGCACAATGTTGTGGGGCATGACGACACTGGGGCATTATCCCTGGGGCACGAGTAAATGATAATAAATCAGATTTATTACTTTCAACAACTACTTTAATACAAATAATTTGAGTGAACATGGTCAATGACATATTGATTGAAATATTTTGAGAACCATTGCGTATTC
>JH152819.1:0-10701 GCA_000226015.1 Mnemiopsis leidyi | reverse complement strand
TTTGCCGGTTCGACAACACGGTGTGGATCTTAGATCTACGAACCAAACAATATGTGCGGTGTTTGTTTTGAGGCTTTAATGTCAAATTTGACTTGATTGTTCTGTGGACATTCATGAACTGAAATATTCATAAATCAATGTGTCACTTTTACCGAATTCGTGAAAGCAGTGCAATCAAGAGAATCAAAGATTGTTTTGACGCTTCAATTGTTGGTTTTATGGTCAATTTGGGTTTGATTGTCATCATATATTTGTCTTACACTGCTGGAATTCTCATCCAACCCTCATTTCGTCTGAAAAGTCCAAAAATAATTTTTTGTTTTTTGTTTTTTTGTTTAGGTGGAAGTGAAATTTTGAAAAAACAAAAAAAAAACAAAAAATACGTGATCTCCCCCCCAAATGAATGTCTAATTTTCGGTTTCGACCGCTTGATTAAAGGGTGCTTACGATCTTTTATTTTCTTAAACATTAACAATTGGGATTAAGATTTCTCAAAATAAAATTTTCTGTCATTGAGGAATAAACCTAGCATTCTTATAACCCAGGATCCGAAGCTCGACCACCTCGCTTCTCAAAGGTACCAGAGAAACCTGTCTCATCCGGATCAGCCACCAGGAAGACTGAAAAGAAACAGTCAAAGGTAGAACTGAAGGAAGAAGAGGAGGAGGAGAAGGAGCTGACACTGCCAAGTAGTGTGCTTTCTGGTTCATCATCGCTCGATCTAAACATTCCCCCTGTCGTTGAGGTATTTATCTCAGTGTTATCTTTTTTGATTTTAGTGTTAATTTTTGCATGCTTATGAAATTTTACCGAGTTTCAATACTTGGATTTAGAATTTGGTCGTATCACATCATGTGGCGTGATTACTGAAACTACAAACTAACTAACTAACTAACTTACTGACTAACTAACTGATTAACTAACTTAAGTAACTTACTAAAACTATTAACTAACTAACTAGAGCTATCAACTAACTAACTAACTAACTAACTAAATGTCTATGATAGGATTTGTTTGGTATACGGTCGGATGGTGAGGACGAGAAGACAACTTTATCCTCCCTGGTCTTAGACACGAAATTGACGGCCCCGGTGGTAGCCCCACCAGTGGTGGGTCTGTCTCAACGAGATCGCGTACCTACTGCCCCCTCCCCTCCTGAACACCTTTCTAGTGAGGAGGTACGGTGTAATAATTGTACATAGTGTACATTGTATACATAGTGTACATTGTATACATTGTGTACATTGTACACATTGTATGTTTGTATTCATTGAGTACATAACATACTTGTTCACATGTCGTATACATTGTAAACTTGTACACGGAATTTTACTATCTTTTCAATCTTATCTATTACCTGCTACAAAACGTTAATAATAAACACCACCTCTTCCAGCTGAGTGACACGCCCCAAGAGACTGAGAACCCCCCAGATCTGGTCTCTGCTGAAACCTCCACCCAGACCACCCCACCAGCAGCCCGCCCTCTGTCTGAGGATCCTGCCGTCCAAGTTCCGTCCCTACCGGTGGGGGAGGTGCCCCCTCCCAGCAGAACACCTAACATAAACACTGCTGTAAAACAGATGATCACATCGACTGGCGGACTGTCTCTGACTGATCAGTTGAGGGAGATTGGAGAAGCTCAGGTAGCTCAACAGCAGGCTGATAGATCGCAGTTCTTCGCCATGCAGGGCATACAGGTAATGATGGTTTGAACTGTAGTCTGGGTTCTTGTTTTGTTAATTTCTACAGTTTTAATCACTCTTGTTCTTACTTTAGTGGAACTTTAAATTGTTCTCGTTAAGTTATCTTCTTAGCCTTTTCTCTCCGTTATTTCTCACAACAAGTCATGAATGTGTTAGGCCATCATTAAACGGCAATCTCCAAAAAGAGACCGGCCCAGGCATATGTGGAAAAGGTTTACTGCACTTTTAGTTGCAGATCTACTATTTCTAAAACCGTTCCACAACCTAGTTGTACTACAACTACTATACTACTACAGTTACTATACTACTACAACTACTATGTAACTACTACAATCACTATAATATTACAACTTAGGGCTCGCCTCTGATGCAGAGTCTACAGAACTCGCCCGGCCTACATCCCGACACTCACATGGCAGGACACCAGCATCCTCAACAACCCTTACTCGGGCACTTCATCAATCCTCCTCCCACGGAGATGTCTACTCACATTTTACCTTCCCCCCACCAAATCGGTATGTTTAGAAAAGTTTTGTAAAATTCTCCTGTCACACGTTTTTTAAATATTGTTTTTAGTTAACTTTGTCGTTCTTAGATAATGTGGATTAAATCTATTTATAGCATCTGACGTGACAGTGATGTTATAATCAAGTTTTTTGTCCTATTCGATAACGTAACTATGACAACCCCTCAGGAGGTAAAAGCACGTCGCTGCCCCTAATGGGGTCCCACCCCATATCCTCGCCCCTCTCGTCCCTGGGAAACATAGTTAACCGTCCCAACCCGGTAACTACGGCGGATATCTTCAAGAGTTACATGTCCCCGATGTCCCCCACTAACAAGATCTACCCTGGCTCAAACCAGAACTTTGTCAACCAGAACATCCATCAGTTCATGTCCAACCAGTTCCTGACAAACCAGTCGTCTGGAAACTACGGCAGTCCCTCGATGAGTCCAATACCATCTCAGATCAACCCCTTCGCTCAGTTCCAGCAGAAGTCGAGCAGTCCCAAGTTACAGAACCTATATAACAGTCCTCAGGGCTCGTTTGACGGTCTGGATCCTACTGGTATGATGTCCTTGGGACAACAGCTACAGAAAACTTCGTCCTTTCCTCTTGCCAACCAGCAGATGTTTCATCAGAGGTAATCAATTCGGGACAGGTTTTTTACTTTCAGTAGTTCAAGAACTAACTTTCAAGTGAAATGTAATATTAAGCGCAAACCTAAGTTCTGCTAGTTTTAATTGTAAGATCGGTTCATGTCAGAAACTCACACTGGATCAGTAATCAATGTGGTCTCAACAAGTGGACCTTGTCACATAATCTATTGGGTACATGGTCAATGTGTTGGGTGCAACTTTCTGTAGACCTAAATAACCCCCCCCCCCTCCCAGAATGATGCCGGGACAAGAGATGTACTACAAGCTGAAACCGACGGACAACATCCTTCTACAGTCTGACATGAGTAAACACGTAGACGCGAAACCCTTCAATCCTGGCGGTAACCCCATGCAGATGCCGCCCCCTCGCCCCGGAATGTTCAAACCTGGTAAGTTAACTGGTAATAACCTGGTAAGTTAACCGGTAATAACCTGGTAAGTTAAGAACGGTTATTTCGTTTAACTAATAAAACAACAAGAATTGCGCCCGCTTGGTTAGGTCTCAGGCGGACGCTAGATTTTCATCTCTTCAACTGTACAGCAACTACTATGCGGATATAAGATTAACCTGTGCTAAAAACAATTGTGACCGTGTTTAAGATATAAAATAAATTGACATCATATCTGTCATGTCGCGGTTATACCCGACAATTGCACCTCAAAGAATGCCGGACCGTTTAATCTCGACAATATCCGTCTCAAATTCCGCTTGAGAAATTATAACTATAAGCGGTTTCTGTGATAATATCGGCTGTAAAGTTAGAAAGAATGACAAATTTTATCGTTAGAAAGAATGACAAATTTTATCGTACCCTAATGGTACACGCACGAAATTCCGAATTTGACGGAATTCCGACAACCTCAATTCCTAAATTAGGAATTCAGTGCAGTCGGAATTCCGTGCAGGTAGCGCACTGTATTCCGACTCGGGCTCACGTTCCCTTACAAAGCGGGGCTCACAATTTCATTTAATTAATATTGGTGTTCTGAGTTGCATGATGGGTGGGTTCTTGTGGTGATGGCTTAGATGATCGTGGTGTGAGCAGTGATGTGAGCCATTACCGGGCCTGCATGGCGAGGTGGTAAGCAGGATGTGACCATGACAAGGGACGTGATCGCGATAACAAGCTTACGAGATGAACTGAGACGCCGAGATCAGTATAAAAACCCAGTCTGAGAAGTTTCATTATTGCAATCATGTCTTCTACAGCCACTCCAAATGGAACCACTACGACGATACCCAGCTCCTACTCCACAGATCCTCCAACATTGCTGAGGGTTGGCACCACGGTTTTCACTCGCTGATGGGCTGCTCTAATCCTACAATCTGGAGATTCCTCGACTGCCTGAAGAAGGAACAGAATCTAACTGACGTCAAGATGACTCAACACTTGATGAGACGGTCCCCTCTCACTCGAGCGAGAAAGTGGACTGACTACGATGAGAAGCTGAAGAGGATCGTTGACGATTTTGAAAGTTATGATGTTGTTGATTATCTTACTGCTATTGGGAATGTTATCTAGAAATTTATGATGTTACATAATTACTATTTTTGAATATTTAATGATTATTTCAAATTATGAATTATTTCAATGATTATCAATAGAAAATTTATCATCAATCTCCCCAGTCGAAATTCCGTGCACCCCTTCGGAATTCAGTGCAAGTCGGAATTCAGTGCGCAAATTTTGTTAACTTAAGTCGGAATTCAATGCTAGTCGGAATTCCGTGCGGGAACCGTAACTAATAGTAATGTGATAAATGAAATGTCAGCTAAGATTTAAGGACCTGATTACAACCAGGACTAAGATAATTTCATCGACGCGGTGCAGTTATGTATTTTAACGAAGCAGTTTGTGATCAGCGGCGTAACGGTGCCCTGGCCACCCCGGGGGGCGCCGTCATAAGGGGGCACCAAACCGTCATAAAAATATGGGACAATTTTGCAAGATTATCATTAACTGCGCGACTAGCAAAATTGCGTGTTTGGTTTAATAACTGCATTATTTATTTAGATTTTTGGAACATATTTTCACAAATAGCTCCCGGTAAGCTCTTACACCTGTGGCACCACTTAGGGACGCCTTTTTACTGCTACAACGCCACTGATTCAGCTACTTCAGAGCGGCTCAATCATGTGTAGTGATATCAAGATATTAAGACTCATCGCATCTGATCTTTAGACACAGCCCGTCAGCCCATGTGGTATCAAGGTATCCCACTTTTCATTTTAAATAAGGCTAAAAATAGGTAACTGAATTCTGAAATGCCTGTATTTACGTATCGGCTGTATGATTGGAACCGGAATATTATACAAGAGCCAAGAAATGATACTAAAACCGTTTGCGCAGATCATGATCCCTGATCGTCTGAGCTAAAGCCTAGATAAGACCGATAATTCAATTAATTTCTAGTTAACTTGACCCATTACCCAGTATAAGTAGTTTTTATAAAATAAACGCACTAATTCTTGTACAATTTCCCATTTTATCCCATACATTTTCCAGAAGGTTATATCAACCATGAATATTCACAATTCAGTATTCTCATTTCTCCGTAATTCAAAATTCGTCTCTCTGCTTTCAGGCTTTAGCTATATTAGGCAGGTTTGGTTAATAGACAAGAACTTCTGAAACGTTAAATGATATACTTGCGAAGATTGCTCCGACTTCACTTTGGAATCATCTCCCAAATGAAATCCGGTCAACTGTCAGCAAGACATCATTTAGATTTAAGATTGAGAACTTAATAACTTTCCCTGGGAAGACATCAAGGCCAACCCTGATGAATCAATTACGTATAATTAGGCATTTCTCCCATTCTAGCTGTTCTCAGTAGCTTCATTCGTCACACCACATTACCACTTTTCGAAGGGTAGATGGGCTGGGGGTTCCCCTAATTTCTTATTTATCATTTATAATGTCTTTTCCTCGCCCACGATTAAAATATTTAATCGATGAGTACTTTAAACAATTTTGTCAACGGGCGATGCGCGTCTAGAATTTCGCCAGGCCAGAAATGCGTGACAGCGCCAAGCGCGTGATGGCCGCGACAGTAGGTTATCAACCTACAACAATTTTGACGATATGTTTTAAGGTACCATGATCTGTAGGCCTAGCTAGTAGCTTGCTGAGCATATCTACGTGTTGGGATTCCTACAGTTATTACAGGATAGGCTTTTTTCTCTTGGGCATTTCAATATTTCTTTTAGTTATTTTATTTTTAAAAGTGATCATTGCTGTATTTGATATTCTGTACTAGTTGTGAAGTTTTCAAAAAAATAATGTAAAACTTTGCTAAACGTTGCCAAGCCCTGCTTTGCTCTTATAATTATCATCAGAGCCCTTTTGCGCGCGTCGCGTGCGCGGCGCCACCAGAAGTGTAGCGTCACCACCAAAATAAAAAATATAGCAGCCGCCGCGCGCGGCGTAAGCACCTGGTTGCTGGTTAGGTGAAGCCATGCTGCTTGCTAAGCACTTTTATCCCTGTGCAAGCTTAGCGCGAAATAAGACCTAGGATGGTTCACGCGAGACGCAAAACACAAATTAAGCTCACACAGCGTCCTGATTGGGCGCGCGCAGCGCAAGCCACAGGGCTATGTTGGCTAAGCAACCCTCAACCCTGCTGTCGGCGCGTCGTGGGTCACAACGTGAGGCAAGTAAACCTAATTATTGATTGTAGGTTGATAACCTACTGTCGCGGCCATCACTTGTAGGTTGATAACCTACTGTCGCGGCCATCACGCGCTGTCACGCATTTCTGGCCTGGCCTGAATTTCGAAGAAATTCTAGACGCGCATCGCCCGTTGAGGCCATCACGCGCTGTCACGCATTTCTGGCCTGGCGACATGAATTTCGAAGAAATTCTAGACGCGCATCGCCCGTTGAATTATTGACCATGCCTCTTTATTTATTTTACTGCGTTCCCCGATTTATTGCTACACCATACACACTTTTGAGGCCGCGCGTGTTGCTAAGCCAATATTTCCCCTAACCAGGTCAAGGTACTTACAGCTTACGCCGCGCGCAAGCCAATATATTATAGCTAAATTGCTTGAACTAGAGCCCTTTTGCTATCTGTCGCGACCATCACGCGCTCTTACACATAATTTCTGGCCTCATGGTTGCTGGTGACAGAAGAATTTCTAGACGCTCATCGCCCGTTAACGCGCACCCTCCCGACATTCTCTCTCTATTCGTTTCGAATTCACCTGAATCACCTAACCAGGCCAGGTACAAGGTAGTTACGCGCGCGCACACTGTCGCGGTGAGAGCAGCAAGCTGCGAGTCGGGTAACACGTCGACAACGTCTACAGTCTAGTAATGACAGCGCTCATGAAATTCGTGAGTTGTCAGCCTACAAATAGGAAGGAACGTTGTCATTGACTGATGTAAAGGGGAAGGACCGTGAAACCGTTCTTAATATCAGTCCCTGGGTATCAATCGTTTTGTCGCGGTGATACCAGACTCTCGCAGCTCAAAACTGAACGATCGTTTCGTTAAAACGGTAGACGGATATAATCTCGTCAACTATCGTTTCGAAATCCTTTATAATCATTTGTGATTTGCTGCTAACACTGTTTAAAGGGCGTTTTTGAATTGGCTTGTTACCAGTATTATAGCGCACGCCGCTCGAAATTGGGACAATGTTGAATCTCAGATAAGTCCGAATTTCCAGCCGCACGCGCACTGCCGGATTAACTTTGAATATTAGCTAAGTTTAATCATCAAGAATACACAAAATTAAGCAACCACATTAAACAACTATATAACAATGAGTTATTAGAACTTTCTTCATTGTAGCCTCTTTCGCTGTATCCCGAAATAAAATAATGTCATTAAATTCCTTAAATACAGCTGGCAAGCAGCTGACTGAGCCACGATCAGGATCAAAACCATCTTTAATACAAATAAGCCACTTCGATTAACTACAAAATAGCAAGATATCTAGACAAGCATACAGCATTTTTGTTTCAAAACCCCACAATCGCTAAGTTTTACAAAGCTTGTCACTGAGACAATTCAATTTGGTGACCAGTGGTAAATGAAGATATACGCCCAGGTTAAATCAAACGGACCACACAAAAAGTCGAGTTATAATTTGTATACGTTATTTTGGCAGAAGTTTGAAGAATATAATATCATTGTAATATTAGAGGAGTAAACATGTAATAAAATAATCATGAGAATCAACGTAGCGGTATCTCCCGCCTAACTTTCTATGCAACGTAAATGGTTTTATTTCAACATCATTGCTCGCACTGTAAAACAATTCACATAAAAAGCAACCTTCCTATGCGATAAATTTCTAGATAATCACTCTATGTCTACTATAAGAAATGGGTTTTACAGTGTTAACACATATCATATCAAATGAAACAAAAGAAGAGATCCGGCTCTTATCTAAGGGACACGTGATAAATGCCACGTGAAAAGACGGCCACACTACAATAAATAGGTATTTCTATACAGTAAACACGGGGAACGAGAGTGTAAAATAAATAGAATAATCGGTGGGTAACAGTACAGCATCCATGATTTGTCTTCAATATGCTAATATGATAAACAACTATACTTGCACGTGCACAAAGCGCGCGTCGCACTCAAGCTCAGCACGTGCACCACATTTCCATTTCTCAGTAACGATGTCGATGGGGAGGCGGCCCACCCCGCCTGTAATCTCTGGGCGGCGGCGGCGGATAGCCTCGGTACATCGGGTGTGGCGGGTAGGGGCCGTTTCTGGGTCCGCCACCTCGGTAACGATGCCTGTCGTCGTGATATCGATCGTCGTGGAACCTGTCGTCATGACGACGGTCGTCGTAGTAACGGTCGTCGTGGTAACGGTCGTCGTGGTACCTCTCATCGTGGTACCGATCATGGTACCTTTCTTCATGGTACCCATCGTAGTAGTCGTACTCAGCCGCATGGTATCCATAATTCCTCCTTCGGTACGTGTTCCTGGTTTCGCTGTGCTTCCTCTTTTCCGCTTTCTTCTCCTTTTCGTCACTTTTTGTTTCTTCCAGTTTTTTCCTCGGTTCTTCCTTTACGATAATCTTCTCGACTGGTGGAGCGTCAGCTTTGACAGGAGACCCAGGAGCCTTGTCAATATCAACAGGAGATTGGGAGAAGTTTTGGGGGGACTGTTCCTTGACGGGGGAGCGAGGGGAGGACTCCGGCGGTGCGGAGGGAGAAAGATCGATCTTGTCTGGGGGTGGGGGCTTGATGGGACTGCTGGCAGCAGGCTTCATGTTGTCTGGCAAAGTTTCTTTTGCCGGGTCTTCTCCGCGCGCAATAGCTGCCTGGTACTGCTGGATCTGTGCCAAGGACTGCTGCTGCATGTGCTGCTGGACAGAGTGAGGGATGAGGGAGTTACTGAACTTGTTCCTCATCTCCGGGAGTCGGTGAAGGCGACCATCTTTAGCGAGTTGGAGACGCGGCCTGTTGTTCCGTGCCATCGGGCTGACGGTTTTGGCGGCAGCGATGGCAGCAGCTTGTTGTTGGATGAAGGCAGTAGTGTGGACGTTTTGTCGGGAGGAATGTTGAGGGAAGAGGGCGTGAGGCAGTCTCTGTATGTTCTGTTGTGTTGGGATGTTCTGTTGTATCAGACCTGAAATCGGGGAT
Organism: Mnemiopsis leidyi; assembly: GCA_000226015.1. Taxonomy (NCBI): domain Eukaryota; kingdom Metazoa; phylum Ctenophora; class Tentaculata; order Lobata; family Bolinopsidae; genus Mnemiopsis; species Mnemiopsis leidyi. Next base: position 1,215 of record JH152819.1, on the reverse strand, counting down.
GTTATGATAAGTATAGTAAAGTATAATAGGTATCAGAGTAAATTGTGGGAAGTAAATCATCACACAATGACCTCTTATAGTCGAATCATGCTGAAAATGCTTAAGAAAGGTAGTGAGTACAGTTAAGGAGTGAACGTACCGTTAATTGCACTAAAGTCGCTTGTGATGGGTCGTTGTACCATTGCCGGTCTGGGTCCGATAGTCTCCTTTTCAAAACCCTGGTTGATGGGCTTGTATCCGAGATGAGGTAAAACCGGGGAAGGACCGTTAGGTTGCATCACGTGTTGCAGCAATTCTGAAATTTCTAATTTGAGGATATTTCAACTCCAATATTCCTGTAGACACTGTGTAGTTAAGTGAGCGAGCATATCAGGTTTACCAAGACTATAACGAGACCTTAAATCTTACCGCCTAACTTTTTCCATCTCTTCTTTTTTGCCGAAGGCAAAAAAGTAAAGTAGACGGTTTAAAGTGGTCGGATTTTGGGGTGGGTGGGTAGGTAGGTAGGTAAATTTCATGGTGTCTGGTGTAACAGATGCAAACATGCGTTAAACTCCGCAAGACGTTAGTTACCACGTGAACGCAGCTTTCGAGGCTAGAAAGCTTGCTCCTACGCAAAGTTATTTGCTTAAGAAATTTCTGGTCCGACACATGCAATTGCACGTGGTTACTTGGACCGCATTTGCAGCTCAACGGACCAACATATCACGCAGACGGTAGATCTTTGTAAAACAAGAACTGTCGGTAAATGGGTGTGCATAATGATAAACGTGAAAGGGGTCCGATGCTAAAATTTTCGTTTGGCGGAAAACGAACAAAAAGGTGCGGACAGCTAAAAACTTGTATGGTTCACTGTCAACTGTCAAGATGCAATAGTTTAAACACAAATTGATAAAAGATAATTCAGACAATTAATGTTAAGTTAGGTACTATAGTCGTACCGAAGAATACCGGACTCGCAACAAGTACGAACGGAACTACACTCTGGGAAGTTTAATTTTGCGCGCAAAGTAAAACACTCAACATGGTGAACTGAATAAATTGTATTATTGTATTTGTTACACCTGTACCCAGGCTTTACAGTTATACTGAAGGGCTCCTGGAAGATTCTAGATCTTTAACGGAGACCCTCCTCATTTAACCCTCAATCACGGTTTCCCGGTCATTCGGCTGAGTCAACCGAAGAAGATTGCATAGGCAAATGCCTTAGCGCAC
>JH152817.1:328358-356980 GCA_000226015.1 Mnemiopsis leidyi | reverse complement strand
TATCACTTAAACATAAAACATAGTAGTATTAAAATTTAAGTAACCACATCAGGATGTGTTTCTGTAACCTTGAACCTCTACTTCTATAACTCGGTTGTGACTATAATCAGCCATCCTCCCAGTGCGTGACTTTCAGCACACCTGGTGTAACTCCAATATTACATTAACTACATAACATCACCTAATTACTCACGCTAAATATGTATGCCACATAGCTGGCCAATATAGAGTTTCGACCGTGAGGTTTCTCTTTCTTGCGATGAAGTTCATGAACCTTCCTCACTATGTCCGATATCGCTTTAAACGCTATCGCAGACAGAGTTCCTGAATGGGAGGAGATTTGTAAATACGTTGTACAGCTGCTGCATCTTAGTGTTTCATAACATGTAACATAAGCTGCTTTTTGATCAAAAATAATGTTTTACCCATCGGGAATCACGTTTTTTACCGAAATGGAATTTAAATCGAGTTAGTACGAAACAGTATAAAATAATTTTATATGCTGATTCCGTTAACAAATCAGTTACTACAAAAAAGGCTACGTCATTTGTCGGCGGGGTAATTAATATCATTATTCAAATATTTCCCAGCAAGATAAACATTAACGATATTAAAGACGTGATGGAATCTGATGTATTGAACCCAAAATATTACAAACAGCTGTTCACGTTTACTTGACATTAACATATCCCCATCGCATGACCTAGTCTGAGCAACTGTATGCTGGATTGCTAGAATCTCAAATATTAGAAAATAAATAACAAGGGTAATCTAAACAATTTATATCACCCGTTTTATAATTGAAAGCTGTTAATTACGGACAATTACATGAAATTACGATGCTATGCAGCGGTAACGCTGACAAAGCTTACTGTAATCGTACTGCCTCCGCCAGACAAACTTTGGGTTGTGCACAGTCAGCAAGGTAGCTTCTTTGGGAAGCGACTGTGTCCTTGCTTCTGCTCCTAAAGTACAATACATTTCACTTGAATACAATACACTTGAACATTTTACACGTAACCGCATAGCACATATTATTATTACATAGTACATACTATAGAATACCAAGCAGTTTAACAGTTATCTATGTAAAGAATATTCGTACAGTGAAGAATATTCGCACAGTTTCATGATTAAACAATATACTGTTCCATTTAGTGACAGCCTACTGAGCACAAACTAAGCAACTAAGCAACAGCGACTCTAGGTTGAGCAGACACCGAGCAGACACTTTCACTACTTGACATTACTAAAACTGCTTCACCCGGACTCCCATCATCATCACATAGCTTTATGTTGTTTTTCTTTCAAACCCTGTCTTTTTCTAAGGATCTCTCGAGTTTCGGACTGGCTCAGTTTTTCTCCAAAGATTTTGCTCAATTTAGCGATGGTCTGCGTTACCATATCACCACTTTCTTGAATTTCAAGATTTGTAACGGATATTTCACGAGTTTATATTTTGTACAGAATGACGAACGGTTATTGTCAAATAATAAAGAAATTTACAGAAAAACATGCAAAATGGAGTACGTGTTAACCATTTCTTATTTAAAACTTCATTAAGAGGTGTACAAATTACCAGATAAGGTATATAATAGACTTACAGGTACAACGAAACTAGAGAATAATACACATCAGACATAGACCTACAAAACACTGACCTCCTTTAGGCGAGAGAGTTGGTTTGACGAGGAGAGCAAACAGTCGGTCCAGCACCAGATACAGATGTCTGACCAAGGGGACATCCTGGGCGTTCTGGAGACCGTCTATACTCTTCTTCAGATAGTTCTCTACCTTGATAGCGTCATCCTGGGCTTGCAGCTTGGCGTTGTACTTGTAGTAGCACAGCGTGAACTCGTTCAGTCTTTCGTCCTGGAGTTGAGATGATTTAGAAAGTAGAAAGAAGAAAATTCTGCCAGAACGGGCTAGAATACACCGAGCATATTTCGACTTTTGACTTTGAGTAGAAGATGTGTTCTTTAATCAAATTTAACGAAACGAATGGCTCTACAATCTTAAATCCTCGGAAAATATTGGGTTGCTAAATAGGTATGCAGGAATTTCTTGAGAATGAGATCAACCTGTCGGCTGTGAAGATTGTTATACAATTTTCTAAACGACTAAACAAGTACCTGAAGGTGTATTGAGGAGACAGCAGATATGCGGAAGTGGAACAGGTCCTTGTAGTCGTCTATCCATTGTAGAGACGGTAACTTCACTTGCTGCAAAGTTATCTTTATTTACTTTAATGTGACAGAAATGTGATAATGTGAGCCATCAATCTTCATAAGTGTATTTATGAGAAAAATCTGGCAATTTAAGTTGTGCTAGGAGACGTCGCATATTATTTGACATCGTAAAGAAGTTGATTTTGTTACATTTGCGATTCTGTGACAGCGATGATTGGATTTATGAAGAGGATTGCGGAAAGGTGATGATTGTTAAAAAGTGGGTGGACCCTCTATTTGGTGAGATGTGGTATATTTAGTTGTCACGAGGCTGTAAACGACACCACGTACATTGCAATATTGTATGGCGTCTGTGATACAACTAATGTAACTATAATAGTTAATTACTAGTAATCTCCGTGGTTAGTTATCAAAATATTCACTTGTTTCGCATGATCATCGTGCGAAAATTACGAACATTATTATTGATCATGGTTTTAAATCTGGTATAGTTAGAAAATCAGCTGATAAACTGACCTCCCTACGTAGTAGACCTACAATCTGATAATGAAGTATGGTTATGTGTGGTTTACTTGGGTGTCATAGCAAAAAGTTTGCTTGGTTGTCAAGACAACGTGTTTTCTATTGTAGAGCAAAGTTTTGGCTATACCAAATCCTTCTCCGGGTCAAAAAAATCCATGATTTGTACACACGATAATTATCAATGATTTAAAACATTTAAATTTATCGTGGACAGTAATTCATTGTTTGCAACGAATAATGATCAGATTAAATCACGTTTTTATGTCTCCATACCTCATTTGGACGATAGAACTGCGAATAAGACCGGTTATTTCAAATAAGACGTAAGAACAGCGTAGTTTTCTCAATTGAATGCGAATCAGTACATGCAATTAGGAAACATACAATTTGGCGATCCAATAAAAGATTATTGTGGATATTAGAAAATTGCAGTAAGTGTTTTATTGTTTACCATATCAGCTTACTATATCAGCTAAAGTGCATTGTACACTTTGTTAAATGTATTGTACACGTCATTACAAACGCGAGATAGTTATTTATTTATCTATCATGGCGCTAAAAGCAACACTCCCAATTTACTGGTCACTACAAAATCCTCGGTATTAAAATATCTCTTTACCAGGAGGTCAAGGTAAAGTCACCTAACAATCTTACACTTAGTTTCTGAAGTCTAATCAGGGCAAGGTTAACTTAAAGCGAACCGTAACTGTATCAACTATCATTTTTCTGCGGTTGTGCCATTGCACAACGGCTAGTGATTACTGGCCAATTATCAATGACATGTCATCTCTGATAGCAGCAAGAAGTTATCAAGTCTCATTCTTCAAATTTAGTGGCTTTGTTGATTTTCTCTGTAGACTTGAAGAGGCGTTTTTTTAGAAAACTTTTCGTTGAATCAACAAAGCTACTAAATTACTTGTCAGTAACTCGAAGTCATCCCTGTTTCGTACTCCTGAATTACTCAGTGACTTATTCTAAGGTTCAATGACTGAGTTACCTTGGGGGAGATGCAAGAGTAAGCCTCGTTTAGATCGGTACAAACAGGGAGTCTATGTTCTCCTAGAGCTAGAGCTAACACATCGTCCTTCATGATGGTGTTGTCCTGGGGAGGAAATATGTGATAACACTTTCGATAACAATGTAGTCAAGATAATATTGTCCAGATAAATTTGTCAAGAAAAAAATAGTTGTATTTAATTTTACAACTCTACTAACTACTAATTAATATCAGTACTTTGTTTTTGGATTGTGTTGATATTATCAGATTCAGGCCAGTCAAAAACCTGGCTTATTAATTCAAGTTCAAGTTTTAAACATCAAAAAGGACACATAGATAAGATAGCATACTCAAGTATACTATGATACAGTAGAGTTAGAAAGATAAAATTCCAAACCTCGCCAGGTCTCATCCTGAGCGGTAACCACGTGACTCCTATCAGCTGCTCCTTGTCCGTTTTCTGTTTGTCTGTTGGTTTGGGGTTCTGGCAGACAATGTGGTAGAACTTAAAGAGAAGATGGTGCTTCTTGGTCAGGTAGGGTGGCAGTTCTATCTTCACTTCTTCGTAGAAGTACGGGTTCCTGATGAATCAGCTTGTTGGTGTGGGTTTCAATCGATATCATTATGTGGCATTCCCGAAATTACTGACCGGACCTTTCCGAGTCGAATTATTTGAACGTTATTTTTAGCATTGTTTAGAGAACGGTACTTTTGGAGTGGAGTCTCACATTTTAACCCAATTTCTCTAACTGTAAAGCCCCTACCTAAGTTTTTAACAGGTTAATCTTAGTCCATTGTAACATGTGACAGTATCAAGAGCTAAAGCAGGACCAATAAATTTGGATGAATGAGATTAAAATCTAAGAAAATTTGAGACGCCGCCCCAAAATACCGTTCTCTTTTATTTCTGAAGAATTTGATTGATAGGTTTAAATTCAATTCAAACACAGTGTCTTGATACAAAATATTAGAGAATTAAATTCACTCCATTAAACATCAAAATTACGTCTGAGCAAAAATCAATACATGCTGTAGAATGTGCGTATTATTTAGTCAATCCTTGTGATGCATCCCTGAGCGAAAACTGCATCTGAAATTTTAATATTCACAGCTCCTGGAAACTGGCGGGTTGTTGGTTGTGGCGGGATTTACCGCAAGTCTGTGCGAGTTACTGAGCATCATCAGTCCGTGTTATATGCCACTTCTGTTCCCGTTTCTTCAAGTTACAAGGCCGATACTTGACGACATGTCCTTCCTCCCCCTCCTCATACTCCACACAGTTGTTACTGTCACCATGGTAAATCATCTGGGAGGTAAAGTCGTACGACAACTCCTGGGTTACCGCGCCATGACAACCGTACAAGATTAGAGGACCCTCTTCAGGTTTCCGAACCGCTCCCACGTCTATACACTTCTCTAGCCCGGGTAAGCTGATGTGATCCCTCTTGTCGGGGTTCCTGGAGAAGTGTATCGTCCAGTTGTTGTAGGAGTTAGTCCCCTGACAGGGTAGTAGGACCACCTTGTTCTCCTGACCAGCCAGACAGACACTCTGTTCCATGACTGGGGACCATGTCCCTGACTTTATCTTGTAGTCCGTGTAAGGGAAGCTTCCTTGTCGGTCTTTCAGAGCAGCTAGAGTCAGCTGGTATCTCCTGTCTAGGATCGCTACTACTGGGGTGGCGGTGTACATGTGCTCGGAGAGCAGAGAGAAGATAAGGTAGCAGACAAACACCAGGACAAACCTTACCGCTAGGGTTTTTAACACTCGCATTGTGGGTAGGAGGTATTACAAGAAGTGCTGCAAGCAAGAAACAAGCAGTGCCACAAGCAAGGAACGAACAGGGGCTATCGGAGGAAACAAGCGGTGTTGAGAACCGCGGAAAGCTTGAAACAAGTGTTTTGCACAATGTTAAGTACACGTTAAGGGCCGGCTGTGCAGAAGCACGCCTTTCTATGTGGGAATGTATACCATGAGTATTTACTAAGCGTACTTATAGAACGCATTGAGTGTTCGTGTACGTACTCAAATATTCAGTACATTATGCATTCAGTATATTGTGCATTATGTGCATAAATTGCACAAAGTTTACCAAAAGAGCGTCTATACTATCATTTAACTCGACAAGGATGAGATTTGTGTGCTGAGTATTCAACCCACTGCCTTATGGGACAAAAGTCGTATAGTTAGATAACTAAAATACACGGGCAAGTGACTGAAAAACAACTGAAACTGAAACTTACTTGTTGTGGTATTGGACCACTGTTGAAATTTCACTGATCATTTTTCTGCTTGACGATCTCCCGTAGATACACTGTAATATTTGTGATCGTGTGAAAACAATATCCTCACCTTTTTTCAAGAAAGTATTAAGCACATTATACATAAATACACGCTACACGTATAGTAAAGCATAACAGAGACCACGGAAATAGTCAAGGACCTTAAAGAAAGTATCAAATAAAACCTCGAGAATTCCATTTTTCCCCTCAGCCTCCAACACTTGAACTTTGAGTTTTATGTTCCGGCAACTTCCAGTGCGATTGTTGAAGTTTAGACTTAGAGGGTAAATGTAGAGGAAGTTTCTGAAAATTTAGTTCTTGGTCATAAATTTGATCTGTAAATATTTGCACTAAATGTAAATAATTTTCGTTTACGATCTGTGATGTACACTTACTTGTATTCGTGGTATAAAATGTACACTTACTTGTACTCGTGGTATGGAATGTAAACTTACTTGTACTCGTGGTATGGAATGTAAACTTACTTGTACTCGTGGTTTGGAATGTACACTTACTTGTACTCGTGGTATGGAATGTAAACTTACTTGTACTCGTGGTATGGAATGTAAACTTACTTGTACTCGTGTTATGGAATGTACACTTACTTGTACTCGTGTTATGGAATGTAAACTTACTTGTACTCGTGGTATGGAATGTAAACTTACTTGTAGTCGTGGTATGGAATGTAAACTTCCCTCCCGGGAAATTCCTCAACCTCTCTAACCGGGTAATTCCAACGTTCAGACTCGCTGGCCTGCTTGTTCTCGCTGTAGGGCAACACCTGACGCAGCGCAGGAGTCAACACAGCCTGGTCAACCTGCGGCGCTGGCTGGATCTCCAATTCCATGTGAACTGAAATATACGACATGTTAATTGTTCTGGATAAGTTGAGTTGTTAAACAAGCGGGTAAATCAGATACTGTTATACACTTAGATCCAGTGTAAGTGTAGAGTTAGATGTTGAGTACTACAAATATTTGAAGATTGTACACTCTGGGTGTTGAGTACGATGCGTGTACTACACTTACTTGGTACTATCTTTAGTCTCTTCAAGGTAGAATTCTTCTTGTTGTTAATCTCAAACAGGTATTTACAAATGTCATCATCATTGAGATGCTCCACCTCCTGCTTGAACATCCTCGGTATAAGCCCCTTCTTTAATGGGAAGTTGGTGAGGTTTGTTTTAATCTCGCTAGAGTCTATCCTCTCAGCTGAGGAGTGGGCGGACATAGAGCCCATCCTCCCGTATTTCTTATCCATACTGGGGAACCGTGCACTAAACGGAAGAGAGTTTAGTGATGCGCTGTCATAGTTGTCTGACTCGCTCTTCCACGAACCACCACTGTTGTTCAGGTCTCTTTCTTTGAGGGAATGGTCACCGTTTCGTGCGTCTGGGTTGAGGAACATGCCATCGCTGCCCTGCAGCGCACGCTCTAAATTAAAGCCTACCCACAGATAGGGCATTCTGTGATTTCCTAAACGCGAACAGAAATCCTCTGCAATACTGGCGTTCTTCGATGCGATCTGAAAACATGGTTTGATATAGGCACAATGTTAATGCCAATTACAGCAGAGTTTGATATACCTGGTTTGATAAAGGTACAATGTTACATGCCAATTACAGACGCAGAGAACAATAACACTATGTCTAAACCTGTTTTAGGGAAAAACACGTGTAACACAGAGTATCGTAATGATAATTGACAAATATCAAATACCCTCTGATTGTCCGTATCTTTTGTGTAAGCCTCGAACGAGTCTGACAGTTCGTCTTTTTGCAGTGTCTTGTCCAACTGAGAAAGGAAATTATTTTTCAAAAGATTTGCTGACGTAACCGGTCCCAATTTTCCAGCTGTTATGAGTCTCACATACGATATTAGCGGTGTTTTAAACGTGATCCTATAATATTTTGATCTCAGTGCATCGTCTCAGTCCTCGGATCTCTAATTTCACAGCGTAATCACCGTCTCAAATTCAGAAAACTCGTTTAGTGCAAAGTTTTCACTAGTAAAAGCTGCAAACACCTTCATGAAAACAGTAATTTGATTTCCACTCACGAGGCATCAAATTAGATTCAAAAAGTGGGCAAATAGGGATCCTCGATTGTATAACTACATAAAATTTTTCACACGGCCTGTTGGCCTTATTTGATTTCTTAACTGGCAGTAACAATTATATTTGGTCAATTCAAGCAGCTTTCGACAGGAAATGGTGCTCAGATCGGCGGCCATAGCCGTACTTCAATGTCAGCTGTTCATTCTTAGAAGTTACACCGAGTAATATCGGATACACAGATAGCAGATCATAGATCATCGTGTTAAACTGATCGAAGGAACAGAAAGTACCTCATATCTGGCCAGGACGGGACGGCCGGACACTATCATGATCGAGCTACGCGCGAAGTGCGCGCGTTATCTTAGCGTGAGCAGTGTTAAAGAAATGTCATCGGCTCCAGCCAACCACGCTTAACGAGAAATCCTAAAATTTCTCAACTACGGTCGTTGGTCCCTAAAACCTTGCAGAAAATGTATTCCCGTTTAGTGGCTTCTGGCCATATACATACATAATGGTGTCGACTGGGTCAATTCAATTGAAACATGGTTAAGTTAAGAAAATGAGCTTGTTAAAGGATCATCCATTGACACAGGACTTCGGTTGAAATGGCATGATTCCGGAACACTCGAAGTATTAATTACATTAATTAAGCGGTATCATCAAGCAAACTGCAATCAGTATATACTATACATGCAGTATGTGTTGTATAACACCGGTTGACAGTGTACTGGTTAAGGAAGTAGTAATTGTTTGGGTTGAGTGTAATTGCATTACACGCCTTTCAACAAAGCTGTATATTGAAGTGTATCAGGCACGGGAAAATTATTTTTACAAGCTCAAAAAAGCGTGTCGGTGTAGGTTGAACATGGTTTATAACTGTTCATGTAGCACAACTGTTTCATATGTGCTCTCTGTGTAATAACTACCAATTATTTATCGCTACACCTGGCGACTTGGAACAATGCGTAACGGTCGAAAAAAGAGATAAAGTTAATAACTTAATAAGAAATAAAGCTGAAACAAAAGTATGTCTTACAAAAGTACGATTACAATAAAGAGAAATGCTCTGCTAAAAGCAACTAACCCTGACAACGACGAACATATCACTGGTCGGTTCTGTGATGGAGAATATGGCTGAGGAGCCCCTTGTCTCTTTCTGGAGACATAGGTCGTTAGAAAGTAAGATTAAAACATGTGTAAAGTAGGCACTTCTCCTACTTAATAAAAGTTGAGTACCTTCGATCATGTTCGGAGTGAATAACCACGGAAGCTCAGAAAATAAAATATTTTTTCTACGAGGTAAATTTTGATAATATATTCAAGATAATATCCTCAAGCTCTAAAAGTCTAAAGAGTGATTAGACTAAAAAGTGGACTTTTCTCAAAAGCCGATCTATGAACGATCCCTGCTCTACCCAAATCAAACTTACATCAAAGTCTAGACGATGGTTTGCTTTCTTTAACATTTCGTTGGAGTTCAGATCGAAGTAGAATGTCTCTGATACCTGAAATTGTATCACTGTGATTATTAAAATACAGATATAATGCATACGCATAGCAGTACACATGTTTCCGGCATAACACAAACAATTTATGTGGACAAGGCTATGTGTATTGTACAATTTCTGCTAGGATTTTAACCATCATAATTTATAACAACAAATAAGGGGACTAAGTGTATGTTGTACAATACTTGTCTACGGCTACAAGGGATTCAAGCTTAACTACTCAGATGACAATTTTACTCTCAATTTAACCTCGTTATAAATTTAGGAGGGTGTCCAATCTGCTGACTACCACAACATTTTACAGAACAAAAAAAGTGTGTAAAATTTCCCTCCCTCCAGATGGTATTGACAAACATTTGTTAAAAGACGGAGTAGGACTTGCAGAATAAGGACCAGTACCGTAAATGTTTATATATGTTGAAGGTTTAACAGGTGTCATAATCTGTAATTGTCACTAGTACATTCCAAGGAGAAACTATACTGTGTTTTAAACTGTACGGTGTAGTGTGTACTAGTGTACGGTACGGTGTACTGTACGGTGTACTGTATGATGAAGTGTACTTTACTGTACCTGAGTGTACTGTACTGTGTACTGTACGGTGTTCTGTACGGTGTACTGTACGGTGTAATGTACGGTGTACTGTATGGTGTACTGTACGGTGTACTGTACGGTGTACTGTACGGTGTACTGTACGGTGTACTGTACAGTGTACTGTACAGTGTACTGTACGGTGTACTGTACAGTGTACTGTATAGTGTACGGTGTACTGTAAGGTGCACTGTATGGTGAGCTATACGGTTTACTGTACTGTACAGTTAACGTAGGTGGACTGGAAAGAGAGAGAGAGAGAGAGTGTACAATTTGCAACAGAGTAATGTTGTATACAGGGTTTAAACTAGCATACTACCTGACACAATACTCGACAACATTTTTAACGTCCAATAATAATTGTTGATGTAAAATTACAGATACTGTGTTATCTGAATGCGGACTGTCACCGATTATAAATGTTCAATCATTAGTTACGTAATTATTACACAGCAGTGGATTAAACTCATTGAATAACTACTCCCTCCCTCCCTTTCTTTCTCTTCCTCTATCATCATCTTCTAAGTTCATTGCAGTCACCCTGACTTCACGCTGATACTATATATCTATTCCCACAGACGGTACAAGCAATGAAACTATAAAACAACGTCACCAAGAAACTAACCTTCTTTTTGAGTTTAGCGTCGTAGAGCGACATTGAGGCGTAGAAGGGTTCAATCGCTGGGGTCATTCTGAAATTATCATTATCAAACTTTAAACAATTTCCTTTTAAGTGTGGACTTAGTAAATTTAATGATACATTTCGATAAAAATAATACATTCTGAGCGCTGAAAAAGTGACTTTTTGTTTCTATGGTAACTTGAGATCAGGATTCATGTCGTAACCTAATGACAAACTCAGTCCAGGTAATGATTAAAAGTTATCCTGTAGGTTATGAATAAAAATTCTATAGATTATGTATAAGTGATCATCCCTTGCCCAAATAAGCCCATACAATTTACACGTATCATACATGAGTATTGTACTGGTATTATAATTATTCTTGAACATTCTAATCTCACATCCCCATGTGACAATATGAATATGTACGAGATGATTTACCCCAATCTTCTACAGCCCCCACTGAACGAACAAGACTGACTGTTCTACAAGAGCTACATGTGGGTGGCGTGGAGTAAAACCCGGAGAGCAGTAGAGACGCAGTGGTTACTAGAGCTCTGAAGAAAGACGGCTCTGCGTGAATACACTCTATTTAAGCAGTTAGGTATTTCTTGACATACAAGAATCCTTACATTCCAATAATTTTCATGGAACACACGCCAAGGAACACTCTTATTATGCGACCTGTCTGCTACTGTTACAGCGACGACACAAAATTTCGTAACTGGGTTTTGTGAACGGTTGTTATTCGTTACCAGGTTACATACGTTCGTTACCAGGTTACATACGTTCGTTACCAGGTTACATACGTTCGTTACCAGGTTACATACGTTCGTTACCAGGTTATATACGTTCGTTACCAGGTTACATACGTTCGTTACCAGGTTATATACGTTCGTTACCAGGTTACATACGTTCGTTACCAGGTTATATACGTTCGTTACCAGGTTATATACGTTTGTTACCAGGTTACATACGTTCGTTACCAGGTTATATACGTTCGTTATCAGGATACGCAATTTTTCTACGTGTATACCGAACCGTGTACAACTTAGCACGTCCATAAATCAGTTAGAATATACAATTTTTCCCTCTCCAAAAAAATCGATGACAAGTTTGACGCATTTTCCTGACGGGTTTTACACGGATACACGCGGCTATACAGAATTGTAGTGCACACTACACATCCCGACAGAAAATGTAGACCCCACATCGTATTGGTATGATTCTGAGAAATTACTATAAGTAATTTTATGTACATAGCTATAGAAGCAATATCGTGCTTATCATATCATATAACGCAGCTAAGTAAGCTTATATGTATTTCTAGTTTCTCATTTACACACGATCTGTATTGTCATTTCATGTCACATTAACACGTGTTCAACATGACAGGGACATTACACAATATATGCGGTACGAGGAGAACATGTTATAAAAACTGAGGAGCGATCAGCTGTTGAAAGGAGGAGTTATCATACCGCAACAATCGCGGTATAATTAGCGGCATAATTAGCGGTATGAGAGGTGGTACTGAAAGGTGGTAATGAGACACTCCTCCCCCTGATAAGCCGCTGAAACCCACCAGGACCATCTACAGGGTCGTTAAACTTACAGACAGCGCCGATTTCTTAACCACGCAGGGAACAGCATATGTCAGGAGAGTGTAGGATTGTAATGAAGATTGGGGGTAGTTGGAGATTATAAGGGCTGGGGTGGTCGGGGTATGATTTAGAAAGAAAGTGTATACTTGTATACGTGTTCGTGATGAATTTGCATATTTTTATGCTGCTTGCATCTTTAAAGAGGGTATTTTAAATATTATTTCACATTCCAGAATTGCAAGTTAAGTTTTCTGTAATTTTTGTGTAATTTCAAGGGAACAGAAAAAAATTTGTCAGGAACCTAACTAGAGATATTGCAACTTGGAAATAATCTATACTCTGTACTATCATCTTGTAAATTAACCTACTCAAGCTAAGTAACAGCTATCTAATCCCATAATTTAACTTCCTATAGTTTAGTCAAAGTACCCATTACCCTATATTTACACTTACTCTAGTTTATATTTAGTCAAAGTTCCCATTACCCTATATTTAAACTTACTCTAGTCTAGTCAGTGTCCTATATTTACACTTACTCTAGTTTAGTAAAAGTTATCATTATCCTGTAAGGTTTGCAGTGTGCTGGAGGGACAGGAGGTCGTTTTCTCGATTCTATCCTCTCGTCTAAATGATACTGAAAAGTAGGAAGTTTAGTTTTGAATAGGCTAACGCGACATTTTGCAAAACACCGAAGGTTTATAAATCGCTCATTCAGCAAAGTAAAGTAGGTTTATATATAGTCTAATGTCTGACGAATAGCACGACATTAGTATAGCACAGCGTGTAAGCTATGTACTATGGGTTGCTAAAATCGCCCTCTTAAAGCTGCCTCCAATTTGACGTACACGGTAGAGCACAACTATGTTAGCCAGGTTGGCACTTACACTTTGTGGATTAGGATAAAGGGAAAAGAGCGCTGGCGGTCTATTTTTAGCTCGGCAGTTTTTGTTGCTCGTGTCCGTGTACTTAATCTTGGGGAGGGTGTAATCTTTGAGGTAGCCCAATATCATGCTGTCTCCTTCCGACATGTCAAATGTATCCTCGCTGAAAAATTAGTTGGTTACCTGACGGAGATCTTATTTTTAGATACATTTCGACTTGGTGCGATTAACTGGTAAACATGTCCGCAATTCCAGTAGAATTTAGATTAAATCTGACAGATATTGTAATTTTCATAATAATATTATCGGTAATAGTAATCATAGTAGTGTTATTCTTAACCACTGTTGATTTTCAGTACGCACTCTTATAAATGCATGCCACGGGAAAGTTTTCAGCAAGTCGAAGACTTGTTGATCTGATGACAAAGCCATTCAGAAAATCCAATTTATGGTTGTGTTGAATTTTATGTTCAGATCACAACTGCATGGTATAGGTAATAACACAGTACAGCAATTGCAGATAATCATGTCACTTTACAAAATTACACACAGCTGCATGTACCGTACCGTACCGCACTATACCGTACAGTACGGTACGGTGCATTCAGTGGTAGGTCCAGAACGCTACACCCATATCTCCCAAGAACATTTCTCCCGGCCGATTACCATACACCCCTATTTTCAGCGTGTCAAGTTCGTTAGAAACAAAAAACCCAGGACCATGTTACGAGTACAATGTTGGGGAGTGTAAGAAGGTGGGAGCAGGGGGAGTATGTAATGCAAGTAGTCAGTGTTGTCAGCAGTTAGCGGATACACGAGACATCTCCTGATCCACCTTGCCCAAAGTCGTTCTCCCACTGCCACACTCCTTACTTTTATTTACAGTGGTGTAACATTCTCAAAGTCGTCACACAACCCTGTCACTCAGCCTGTCACGACTCCCCTCTACGTTCCACAGGAGGAATCTCACCGAGCAGGAGAAGTTGGAAGACAAGAATGTGTGCTATGTTGCCAGCCGGTTAACGCTACTATATAACTACACACTCCCGCACCATATTTGGTGAGGAGTATCTCACGGACACCTCACAATCTACTTCCTTATAAGGGCATTGACCGGAGAGATGACTACCCGCCCTTGTCACAATATTTAACTGTAAATACAGTCCTCGGTTGATTGGCTGGGTGTGGTTAAACAAACCAGAATAAGGAAACTTTGTGTACAACGTACCAGCTACCAGGTTCAGATTTATAGGCTGGTTTACACTTCAGATACTGAATTAACCACAAAGTTTAAGTTTACAAAGGTAGGTACAAACCTTAGGGAAGCGAAACTTGAGCGGTTATTTTCGTTTTTTTGAATCGCTTCCTTTTCTTCTGTTGACAGAACTGTAGACTGAAATTGTATCCACGTTACATTTAAACAAACTTTAAACAATTGGGGGCCCGCGTCTTATATTCTAGTCCCTAAAGGCTATTCAAGGAGTATCGTTTTGTCGATACACTATTTTGCTGACATCAGTAATGTCACTTAAACGGAACATCGAGGCTGACGAGTAATTTCATGAGCTTGGAAACATGTCGACACGTTGTATTGAAACTTCACAGTTTAAACAGAAGCAGCAAACAGCGCGACTCACTTTAGCAAGGTCAACCTCGTACTTGTGTTCTACAGAGTTTCTCGATTTATCATCAGATAAGGTTGCAGTGGAGGACCCTTTTTCGTACCTGAGATAAAAAATTGAGTCAACATCTAAAATCAGCGGTCAAAATAGTATTAAACCTTAAATAACCATTTTCTTCTAATTTATCAATGATCAGAACATCATTCGTTCTGCTCTGTAGACTGAAAAATATAGAGATCATAGATGAAGATTAAATTGAATGGTAGGTAAACAATTTTATAAATAAATCCCAGATTTGGTTACGTACAATTTAAAGAAAATAAGGACAAGTGAACGTGAAGCAAGAGCTAAAACAAACAGAAAAAGATGATACAAAAAACTACCTCCTGTTAACGACGTTCCAGTCCTGGATCGTCATTTTGACACTGTCCTGCACATGGGGATTTTCCTCGTTATACTCCATCGCTTGTATCGGCACCATGTCTCCACCAGTCCTAAACTCTTTTGTGTATGTTGTGACCTGTTGTGGAAATATGAGAGTCAAAGGGTGATGACTATTATCTTATCATTCAGTATTTGTTATAGAGTAGCTTATGATACACTGTCAAAACTGTAGCAGAAAACTTTGATGTCACTATTTTCTTGCAGTTGGGCTAGTGTGTTTGAGAACTGTCCAATGAACTATTGAATGCGAATTTTAACGGATGCATAATATTCTATTAACATACCTCTATATCATCATCTGGGAATAGCATGAGATCGAGGTGAGGGTCACATTCCTTAAGGATCTGAGTCTTATCATCGATCCAGTCTTCATACTTGAGCGGGTCTGTAAGCTTACCCCTGCCCACCTGAAAAGAGTTTAGTTTAAAGATGAATGTAATGAGTTTTGCACAATAATTCCACCTGTTTCATTTCACAAACTGGATAGATTCACTGATGCAAACTTCAAGATTGTTTGCAGTTATCAATAGATTATCACTTTATTTTAAGAATGAATTTATTGCTTACGTAGAAATAACCTTTGGGGCAGTAAAATACTCTTCAATTCATTATGAGAATTTCTGGACAGTTTAGAGCTTATTTACGTTTCCTGTCGTCCTGTCCCAGAAAATCGTTCCCCATAACATTTTTCCCTTAGAATTAGCTCCAGGGACCATAGCCCTGACCCTCTAACCCTAACCATAACCCAAACCATAACCCTAACAAGGTAGTCTGTTGTGGACCAGGACCTCACTGGGGCCAAATCTTTGGGTAACAATGCTGTGCGGCATGATGTTCTGGGGCAGGACGTTGGCCACTTTATTTACTGAGCTATGCATATGAAGTAACTCACGGCAGCAATAAGATCTCTTGTATCATCATCCATGTCCAAGAAACATTACAGGATCACGAATAATCAAACATAGTACCTTTTAAAGAAAGTGAAAATTATGGTAAATTGACTGCACTGATATTGGTAAAATTTGAGTAAACCTATGATCAAGTTTTTCCTCATTAACATGCTTCTACATTCTAGTACTGTAAAGAGATCTGCATCTGTTTTCTTGATTTGTTCAAGAATTTTGTTTTGTGTGAAGTTTAATTTATGTTTGTACTTATTAAGCATTTTTGAGAGAACATTTCGAAATAAAGAAAATGTTTGTATAGTTATATAGATATTACTCTAAGGTCCCTTAAAGCTGGAACTACCTTGGTGATCAGAGAACATTTTGGGACTTTAAAAGATCTTAAAATTGGAAGAGAAAAGTATTTTGGGGAAGGGTTACCAATTTTTCGCATCATATGACAAAAAATAGATACCACCAATCAATATTGAACACAGCTAAGTGACTCTACCTCGATTATCAAAGAAGTTTTTGGAATTATGAAAGTGTTTCAGCATATTGTTATTAACATGTTAGTTCAACACGAATGAATACTTTAATTTGGAGGGACACAGCCCAAATTGTTGTACTGATGTACAGTGCAACTTACTATACCTCAAGTACATTTTTAAGGGGTGTGGGGTGCAAAAGCCTTTGAAGCTCAAGTATTTTCAGATTCTAGACTTCATAGTTATAAGTTAATAAGAAGCTGTCTGATGCCCAGAAAACATTCATAAACTCAATGTTTCAACAGTTTTGATAACAGTGAAAACTTTCTTTCATATTGAGTCAAATGCCTTCTTAAAATCAATCAAAGCACAGATAGTTTCATTATCATGTCACCTTTGATTTCTGCTGTGAGCATATGTAAGTACCACTGAACTTTGTTATTATCTTTAGAGAATCCAAAAATGTAACTTGATGATGGACTTGATGTGTGGATGTCTTGAAAAGTCCATTGAAACACTTTTAATACTTTCAACACTACTGTTATACAAATAATTTGAGTGGCTATGTCTAAGTAGCTGAGGATGAAGATAATATTTCTACAATATTTCTACCTCCTCGAACGGCACAATGAAAGTGTAACTGTCCTAAGCAATATTTTAATTTTCAATATCTAAGCAATATACTAACCTAAGCACAAGCTGAATATGATCACCTGCCGTGGTGCTCTAATCTTTAACCTAACAAGGTGCCTTTACACAGCTGGAAGTTGGAACCATCAACGGCTGCAATGCAGCCAACTCTGGTGGTGGCCGGGGCAAGGGGCTATGGTAAGAGCAACTCTGATTTTCTCTAAAGCATCATATCAGGGCTAGCTTTAGATAAAAGCCAAGTAATACAACGTTAAGTGCCTATCGCATGATAGTCTGGGGACATCAGGCTTTGTTGCTTTACAATAAATCTCATGAAATGTAAAAGAAGATGTTGACAACGTAAAACCTGCCAAATCTGACCAGGGCCATCTGTTTATCGCGGGGTGGCGAAATCTAAAATTTGCAGTTTTTTGCGTCAAATCCCAAAATTGGCGTTGTTCCGCGATAAATCGCGAATTGACAATTCTCCGCGACATATCGCGATGTCATCCCTTTCCCCCGACAAATCGCGAAATTTCATGTTTTCGTAAGCAAAAATTTTGAGTTGACCAAATGTTACAAAATTTGACCTAAGGTTACAAAATTTGACCAAACGTTACTAAATTTGACCAAACGTCATTAAATTTGACCAAACGGTATTAAATTTGACCAAACAGTACTAAATTTGACCAAAAATTATACTTTGTATTAGAGCCGGATAATCTTCTCATTGAACTTAACGAATCATCATATCTTGTTCACCACACCTTACTAATTGTCTGATTAAGCTTATCTCGATAGATACTCAATAATTGATTGTTTATGGATGGCTTCCACAATAAAAGGTTTAGATCAATCTGGCGATCCATCTGATCCGATGATGATAATGTCACGCTGCAAGAAGACATTTATAATCTTAACGATTTGGCTATGAGAAACAAAATGAAGTCCCACCCACGAAAGTGTAAAGTGGTTCCTCTATGCAATCGTGAATCCCCTCTCACTACTAAATCTTCTTTGGGAATTTTTACCCTACCATTCATTAACTTCCATTATACCATCGGGGAGGATCCACTTGAGCATGCTGACTCTGAAAAATACCTTGGTATTGTCATAAATTTATCCTTTGATGTCACAGACCATATTGAAGCACTTATTTTTAAAGCAAATCAGCAGTTCGGCTTACATAGGCGCACCTGTCACTTTGTAAAATACATTCAGCGTAGACGTGCTCTTTATCTTACCTTAACAAGATCATATCCGTTTAGCGTCTCCTCGCCAGGCCAGAGCAGCAAACTACAAGCCGCGCGCGGCCGGTCGGGTAATACCTCTACAATATCTTACCCTTAAGCTTACGTCGCGCGCGACGACGGCTACTACTAAGCCACGTTTAGTGTAAGTACGTACATTTGTCGAGGTGTTACCCGACCCGCGCGCGGCTCGCAGTTTTCTGCTCTCCTCGTTAGAACGTTAGACAGATATCATCTCGTCAATACGTACATTAGTGGCAAACGCAACGCGCGCAAAATGGCTCTGGTTAGTTGATGAAATTATATTTTCAATTTTGCTATATAACAAATAATTGCGTTGCGGCCCATTTTCTCACATTTCAAATTAAATAAAAGTATGGCCATTGGCCATTGGCCATGAGAATTTTGTGTGTCAGTGCGCGGCGCGGCATCACTTGGAAATTTTAGTATTTGTTTGTTGTTGCTTTGGAGGGAAACGTAAAAAGAGCCGCGTGCAGCGCCCGGTAACACGAGGCGTTGCTCATGCTCTAACCAGAGCCCTTTTGCGCGCGCCACCTTGCCTGGGGACGTCAGGCTAATTGTTGCTTTGTAGAAAGAGTCGCGCATCGCCCGCTAAGCGCAACTATGAAAGGTGGCTGGAATACTAGCTGCGTGGCTGCTGCCGCGCGCGGCGTAAGCACCTTGTTAAATGAAGGCAGCGCGGACCCTCCCGACATTTCATTTTTGGATTTTATTCTCGAATGAGGGTCGGACAAAGTCAAACAATGCAAATGCAACTGTCGCTGCGAGAGTCAGTTATAGTATCACTGCGACAATCATTCACCTAACCAGGTGCTTACCAAGCTAAGACGCGCGCAAAAGTGCTTTGGTTAGAGCTACGGCTATCACGCGCTTTTACGCCTGGCCTTTCGAATTAGAATTGAAATTTTTGGCTCAATAATCCCGCCATCCTGGCGGTGTGTGTCCACCTCGGATATTATTGGTTAATTATTTACGTTTAAAGAGCCGCTCGCTTTTGACGAGATTATATCCGTCTAACGTTCTAACGAAACGTTCAGCTTTAGCTGCGTGAGTCGGGTATCACCGCGACAACGCTCGCTTGTGCTTACCTGGGGACCTCAGGCTAATTGTTGCTTTGCAACGGAGGGAAACGTAGAGAGAGCCGCGCATCGCCCGGTAAGCTTGTGCCGACTCATGTGCAATTTGTCATGAAAAAATTTAATTATTGAAAATTGAAAATTGGCCGCATCGCAAGACAACATGCAACTACAAGCACACGAAGTTCCTAAACTAATTTACATCATACAATCAAAGCTAGGTTGTGAGATATTTATAATATTGTATGACTATCATCCTCAGCCTCACAATTGTCGTCGCCGCGCGCGGACCAATTTTATCAATATGAGTCTGGAGTCGCGTCACCAATTTTGACTTCTGTGGTGGACACACAATTCTTCGGTTTGTAGTATTGACAAAAGCTGAAGAATTGAATTTTACAACTAATTTATTGCTTGCTGATTGGTCAGTTTGTTCAGGGCGTCATATCCGGAACTTGCAGATCGGGAAGTATGAGCTTACAGTTTCTGCACGACTCAGATAACTCAAGATAAAAGACCAAGTAAATTTTTTCCACAATTTTTACTTGACTTCTTTTGATTACGATTTTGGGGCGTTTTTCATGTCGGTAAATTTGTTCATACCGACATGACGTTTAGTTCAATATCTTGGTCGTGCAGGAACGTTTACAATTGTCCCCGTGATTATTATATCTCGTCAAATGAAAGAGACAAAATGCGCCTATTTGACTTAAACGTGGCGGCAGGTGACTTGTAAATGATTAACTATTACTCATCAAAAACTTATTAAGAAAAATTGTGATAGGGAAGCTTCGGTAACGGGCTTCGCTTTGGCTTGAGTAACATTGTTGCAAGCTTGAGGATACAGTAGGAAGGGGCCCGGAAAAGCTACACGGCACTCGGGTCCTTGGTTTAGCTGTCTCCGCACAGTTGCTACTGTGCTCGTAGCCATGCATTAGTCACGTGAGCGAATCTGATCTCAGCACTGCACCTGAAATCCAGGCTCTAGATTTCACAAGCCTTCCTGTGCACATGGTTCTGCTCCCGTGGCCGAGCCATTTGCTGAACCAGCGTCGCCCCTGCATGCCCGCGCCTCTATGAACTCGAATGGGTCGCTGGTGACCTATCCGAGTTTGGGGCCACGCGTACAGGCTGTGCTGGTTTGGCAACTGAGCTTGGCCCACGCAGCGGCTCCCTTCGGCCAATCAAAACAAATTGATTGAAAACCCGAGTGACTGGCCGCCACAACGCGTTATGTTTATCTATGATATGAATGTTATTTTATTTTACTTTTTCACCGAAAAATTAAGGAAGGAGCACCAGCAACAGTGCAAACCTATAGGAGATGGAAGGGGAGATGCTGTTTTATTAGACCATGTGGCTAAGAATAATAAATTTTGATCAAAAACATAACTTGTTTGTTGTTGTAACTGGAAATTCTGTTCTTGTAGACTATTCAACTCCCATACTATATCACTCACACAAACTGTTTCTGTATGCCATAAACTTTTACGTTCCAAAAAACTAAACTCCTGATAAAATCAAACAGACCCTGAACCCACAGCAACTACAGTTACAGTAAACACAAGTATACAAATCTCAGAAAGAAAGACTAATCCTAACTAAAAACATAAACTTCTTTACTAACTAATACTATCAAACATTTCGATAGGATTCCTAAATACCAAAGACATCAAATAATGAATTTCATCTAAACTACTTCGCCTAAAAACGTGTCCTTACCACCAAGACCTGCCTTTGCTATCCCCTGTGGTTCTTTCTTTAGTTAGACTCTGCCTTCTGCTTCTCTGAGCTAGACTCTGTCTTCTGCTTTTTCATTTTCTTATATCTCGCTAGCTTTAGTAAATTCTATAAATCAAACTTGCTGTCATCCATTGCCTCAGACACTAACTATCTTACAAACAATGCAATATACCATCTATATAGACTTGTTGATATTTAGGCACATACATTAGCCATCACCCTCCCTTGAGCTTTTGTGGTAGCTTTTGTGTATCTCTGAATATTTTTTATTCTTTTCTTTTCACAGATTTTGGATAAAATTTTAGTTCGATTTTAAGCCATTGTTTTATGTGTTTAGCATAGTCATGGCCTGAACCTAAATTGACTGCAGTCAAAGTTTATTCTAAGTGTATTCACCTAAACAACCTAAATGATTTAAAATTATTTATTTCCATTAAGCTGATATATTCAGCAACTTACTTTAGAAAAGTTCACTATATTGTACTGTTTGTTTTCAATTCTTTTGTTTCTTATTTCTCCCTTGTATGGCCATGGTGTAAATGTTGAAGTTGTTACATAAATTATTTACAGTACCTATAATTTATTAATAGTACTTATGACTTATTTACAGTTTTTATGACTGTGCTGGTAATCCAGCATTCAGTATGTTTTTAATTTGATTTAATTCCACAAACTTATCCCATTAATTTCGTGATAATGCATAACTCACAATTTCAATATGAAAACAGGCTCTTCACAATGCCTACTTGCAAGTTCAGTTTCTGTTTGAGTTGAAACTTAACCATGTACAGATACACAACGACACACTCTCTCTAGCTGACTAAATACTCTCTATCGTGGGTATTTTCTAGGTATAAATTGTAATTTCATGAATAAGCATAGTTTGAAATTAGGGAGATATGGAATTTTATAAAGAATTTTATACGGTAATGCCACCATTGGTAGTGCAATTACCATATTAATACCACGAGCTTGCGAGTGGTATTCATGCAACAAATTCACGAGCTTGCGAGTGGTATTCATGCAACAAATTCACGAGCTTGCGAGTGGATTTATTGAAGTAATTTCACGAGCTTGCGAGTGGAATTACGTATGGTAATTGCAATACCAATAGTGGTATTACTGTATTATTCAACTGCGTTGTTAATAACAGCTGGGGTAAAATGAAAAATTTCAAGTAAATATCTCAAGCTCTCAAGAATTGAAAGAGAAAACGTAAAGCAAAATCAAGCATTTTACTATATATAGTTTAGCCCACATATAGTTTAGTCCACATAAGGCACAGTTTTGCCCAAT
Source organism: Mnemiopsis leidyi (assembly GCA_000226015.1). NCBI lineage: Eukaryota > Metazoa > Ctenophora > Tentaculata > Lobata > Bolinopsidae > Mnemiopsis > Mnemiopsis leidyi. Next base: position 334,279 of record JH152817.1, on the reverse strand, counting down.
TGTTCACTTATCCAAACCGTTATCAGGAAAATTATCAAAAATTTGAGAGCCCCCTATCTTACTGATGATTTGCAAACGATAAAGTGGATGGTTTAATTAACCTGGCCCGAATATAGTGAGAGTCTTGAGCCCCACAACCAATAGGTAACCATGTCTACTGTCACGTGTCATCTCCACACCAATTACAGGGAAGGAGCCCTGAGGGTCGCCTGTTAATGTGTCGTCAGACAGACCTAAGTTTTCAGTTTTTGATTTCAGTATCTGTTCGGTTTGAGGGCTGTATTTTGATGACGTAATTATGTGTGCTTCTCGATGCTGAAAATAGCAGTCCACTCAGCCAAATGCTCGAGAAATCGGGTGTGAGGGTTAAATGAGTAGCTGCCCATTGCAGCGAAGTCTCGGGCGATAAAAGTATGGTACACACTACCTTAACCGTCACTGGCGTATATGTATAATTGTACATTCGGCCTCCTGTAATTGGCGGTTACACTTGTGTAACACGTGGCTGTTGGAGTGTCCGAATTAAAATAAGTATAAGATTAGCAACATTATTCGCCGACGTAGTATAATTTAAATTAAGGTCATATCTCAAGATATCCTGCTCAAATTTTTGCTGTAACTCCATAGAACTATTCTTATGACAACAAGCTGTGCGATTTTGGCTGAAATTTTTGATCTGTGGAAACTTGTTCTTCATAGAGGCATAGCAAGTACAAATGCATGATTTAGCTTTTGTTAACCTCTTCTAATTCTTGAAGTTGAGATATTTACTTGACATTTTCACAGAAAATTTGCTTGAATGTGACTTGTGTCATGCATAAGTATCTATCACAAGGGCAGATATACATTGAAACGAAATCTGAGTTTAATTTTGGCCCAGTCTTTCTGTCCTAAGCAGAAAAACATAGGTTTGAATCGCGTTTTAAGGTCAATTTTGTAATATGAATTAGTAATACCACTGAAGTGTAATTACTATAATGGTATTACTAAAGTAATACCACTCCAGTGGTATTACTCAGTGTAATTACTATATTAATTTTACTGATAAATTAGCAAAGTTATACAACTGAAGTTGAATAATAAATGTAATTGATATGGCACTATTAACTTTATGTTCTTAAAAAATGTTTATGGGGGTTTTAAACCAGGGTAAAGTGTTTTCTTAATATATAAGTGAGGCTGGGGCATTTTCCAGGAGCAATGTAGTTATTATAATGTGTAAACTATGTTATTTGATTGAGATTGATTGTCAATTGGTATGTTTGTTTTTAAAAATGATTATTTGTGTTTAGTTTTGGCCTTAGTGGGTTGCCCCGCCAGGTGGCATCCTGTAACACATAGAAAATCCTTGTATTTATTATAGTAAATTATTTTCATGTATAATTGTGTTATAAAGTTTTATGAATTGAATTGAATTGAATTTAATATAAGTCCATTTTCCTCCTCTTATCCATTTTGTACAAAACTTTTCCCTTTTCGTCCAAGATAAAATGCTAAAACAGACAGAATTGACAGTGACACAACTCTCTGTTAGACAAATTCAGTGGCTTAAGTGGTTAAAATAACTTTTTCCAACAGGTTCTAATGACCTTTGGTCCCTGTTATCACATAATTTTAATCGATATGTGTGTTGGTTGTGTGTGTTGTGTGAAATTTGGTGTTCTGTAAATTAAATCAAATTCGAATTGGTTATGTTTAAATTGTTTATAATCCGACAATCCTAGAGGAGCGCGCTAAGGGCATTTGCCTATGAAATCTTCTTCGGTCCACTCAGCCTAACGACCCGAAAACCGTGATTGAGGGTTAAATGGAGGGCTTCTGTTAAAAGATTTAGAATTTTCCAGGAGCCCTTTCAGTATAATTGTCAGAGCCTGGGTACAGTTATATGAGTGAAAGCAGTTCTACTACTTGCTATGTAGCTTATATTGCAATACTGCCATCATACATGCAACACACCTTGTTGATCATAAACTTAACTCTGGACTTCACATTAGGTAAAAGTATGGGTGCTGATCTGTCTCTACACTCAACAGCTGATAGATTGGACTACAATGTTTCTCAAAGACTCGCTCTACTCAGACAACTAGATCCAGAATCAACAAAGTACAAGTTCCTAAATACATTCACCCGCTCATTTGAAATCCTTGGAAGCTCTGCAACAATCATCCCCTTTGCTTTTCTGTCTTCGATTTATTACAAGCATTATCTGAGGGATTTTGATTCTTCATTGATCCTTTTTAACCTAATGTTGGCTCTTCTGGTAAATGTTGTCATTACTGGCGGAATCAAAGCATTAGTTCGTCGTAAAAGACCTGACTATTCATTAAATGATGACATGTATCTTACCCACGGACCTGATATTTATAGCTTCCCATCAGGACATGCTTTGCAAATGCTACTTTTGATGAGATTCGTCCTAACATTCATGTCCAGCGGGAAGATGTTCATATCGGGATTATGCTTAAGTATTTCTTTTTTAAGGATTTTTACTGGGAGGCATTTTCTCTCTGATGTTCTAGGTGGTGGTCTAATTGGTTGGTACTCTTTTGATTTTTATGCCGGCTTCTTGTGGCAAAGAACTATGTGGTTTTGATCTTTGCTCATGTTTAGTATGTTTAATATCACAGAATTTCATTGCAGTCTATTCTGAAATCTTGAATAATTTTTTAGTTGTTTCTCGTGATACTTTCTTTGTCAGAATTATGTATATTGGATTCGATTTTTATTGTCAAATGTGACTTGCATGATCAATAGTTTGTTATTCATTAGTGCTTGATGTTGGTTATTATGTTTTTGCTATTACATTCTGTTCAAACAATTATGAGTTTTCGACAAAAAAATGCAATTTTTACTTCTAAGATAAAAAAAAATAGCTGCAGTAACCTTGGTAAAAGCATTAAGGTAAAGTGGTAAAGCATGAACAGTTGTTAACTCTAAAACTCATGTAAAAGTTATTTCTTCGAGTCAGATGTTAATAATGCAGTCTGGTTTACTATAAGCTTGCGAAAAAGAATGTTAAATCTTGTAGAATGTAGCTTGAATAGATGAGTGCATTTTACATGTTAGTTGGGCAACAGCTCATACAAAATAACAGTAGTAGAGTAATCAATGCAATCCGCAATTTTGTGATTAATAAAGTTACAACAGAGCAATAGATATGGACACAGGTGTGGAGGAGAAGATAATAAATGAGGAGTACAAAATATGGAAGAAAAACACGCCATTTCTGTGAGCAACCTTTTCTTAATGATTTCATTAAAAACCTTTCACAGTTTTTCCAGGTGGTTTAAAGTTACCTCGTTGTAAACAGACCCTTCCCCTTTTTATTTTGGCTTCATTAGCAGATCATGATGACCAAAGCAACAACTCCAGTGTTGATACTAAAAACAAATTAAGAATTTAGATATGTAGTAGTATACAACATAAGTATACAATACAGGACAGTTACACTTTCATTGTGTCGTTCGCGGAGGCAATGAAACGAGCTAATACAAGTATACAATACAAGTATGCAATACAAGTATACCATGAAAGTATACAATACAAATATAAAATACATATTTAAAATACAAGTATTCAGTACGATATTTTATTCGAGTAAACAATGCAGGTACGATTTCATGCTGACCTACTCTCTGGAATGGCCCTCGTTAACCTGTCAATGGATGCCGCAATTAAATAAGTTAGTATAATTTACTTACCTTACTTTGATGCTACTTTGATGCTACTTTGATGTAACTTTGATGTTACTCTAATTTTACTCTAATTTTACTCTGAAGTTACCTTGCTGTTAACCGAGATATCTGGTATTTCAATTCTAAAATGCCATCGTTTAAGAACTTGATGCTACTGTTCTGTGTTAAAGAGTATGCTATAAAATGCAAGGCCAGGTTATAAGGGTGGCCGACGCCTGCCCCAGAAAATCGTGCCCCAGAGCGCTGTAACCTACAGATTTTGCCCGAGTGACGTACTGCTCCCGAACAGACGACTTCTTAAGGGTTGAGGTTAGAGATAGGGTTAGGATGTGGGTCGCTGAAGCAAAATCTGTCGGACAAGTTGTTGTGGGGCACGATGTTCTGGGACAGGACGACGGGAACTGAATATAAGTTAGTAGCCCGACTGAAACCTAAAGAATATTTTTCAGGCTAGATGGTAAAGATAATTCTCAAATAACTGAATATAAGTTAGTAGCTCGACTGAAACCTAAAGAATATTTTTCAGGCTTGATGGTAAAGATAACTCTCAAATAACACACAGGCTTATTCTCGGGACACACACGTAAGTTGATATCTCGTATCTTCTGTTACTCCATATATTAATTCATGCATCCTAGCCTATACACTATACTACATATACCTGGTATCTACCGCATTCAACTGTGCTTTTTCCCAAATATCTAAAGGATGTAATCTAAAACATTCGATTTCAATAGATAGTTTTAATTCATCGCATGACTAACTGACTTTGGGAAATGTGTAAGCCATTACAATTGGCCGGATTCAATTTTTGTAAACTTTCAAGACTGACATGAAATTAAACAGTTAAACTCGTGAAATGTCAAATTGGATGAGGTATTAGCTCAATTATCAACTTATTTTACCATGTTATTCAAAAAGTACAGCTGTATTATTTCTAGTCGTTCAAATCAGATCATTTGGGTATGAATACCGCAAATCTTCACGATGTAATTTTTTCAACAAGTCCTGCAAAGACTGGTTTGAAAAGCGTTAAAGAATATTTATTAAGGCTAAATATTAATAACACGTGTGATAACACATGTGATAACACGTTTATGTACACACAGGGATCGACCGGGATCCCGGTGAAATCCCGGTCCCGGCCAAAATCAGCCTTTTTTTGGAATCCCGGTCCCGGTAAGAATCGTGAAATTTACCGGGATTTCGACCGGGATTGTGTATTGAATTTCAAAATTTAATTAAAAATTTTACTGAATTTTGAAATTTGTATTGAAGATTTCTAGAGGTAAGATACATCAAAATTATTTGAATGAGACAAAAATCGATTGAAAAAAAATTAATAAAGTATCAAACTGTGACTCAAGTTGGGAATATCTAACTTCAATAGATTGTATTTTATTAAAAAACCATACTGGTATGTTTGAAATTTAGAACACAACCATGGACACAGTCAGTCGTCCTTATCATCTGAGCCCTCACTAAATTCTAATTCACTGTCCTCGTCTTCGGAATCTGCTATGAGGAGTTTTTTATTTTTTTTAAATCTATAGCTGTTCGACATGATTATTTATTTATAAGGATGTCATCTCCCGGTTCCTCATCTGGGTTTCTCTCCAGGCTATTGGATGAACAGAAATCTGCAGTTGGAGATTCTAGATTGCTAATTAAAGTCATAGTTCAGTGCTTTTAAATTGTATTTCAAAGACAAATTCATCTCCATTCTGTATGGTTTGAGCTCCACTCTGTTGTCATTTTTTGCCAACTTGAACGCATGTTGGCGTCCACTGGCTACAGAAGATGTCAGTGGGCCGAGGTTAAATCTGACAAGTTTACTGTAGATTGGATACAGTTTGTGGAGTCTCTGCCAAAAGGGTTCACTCTCTGCGGCGAGAGATTTTCTTTCATAGATATTGTTATCTCTTCGTTTATCACGTTATTAGGAGAATCTGGTCTATCTAAGGTCCCCTGAAGAAGCTGGTTCCAGGCGATGTCATCTTCATTGTCCACACATTTGTGTCGTTTCGTTGTCTGGCATTATGTTGTCATTTTTAGCGACCTTGAACACACATTCACTGGTTACAGAAGATGGAATTGGAGGTGGGCAAAGGTTAACTCTGACAAGTTTACTAAAGCCTGGATACAATTTGTGGTTTATCTTCCAAATGTCAAGAGGGTCTCTGTGGCGAGATTTCTTTTTCATATACCTTGTTACATCCTCACTTA
>JH152817.1:313209-328348 GCA_000226015.1 Mnemiopsis leidyi | reverse complement strand
GGAATTGGACGTGGGCAAAGGTAAACTCTGACAAGTTTACTAAAGCCTGGATACAATTTGTGGTTTATCTGCCAAATGTCAAGAGGGTCTCTGTGGCGAGATTTCTTTTTCATATACCTTGTTACATCCTCACTTATCACGTTATTAAGAGAACCTGGTCCATCTAAGGTACCCCAAGAAGCTGATTCCAGGCGAAGTCATCTTAATTGTCCACACATCTGTGAAGTTTCCTGGTCCGCCATCATCAGCGCTTTTCCATGCTGATCGCCCCTGATTAAACCTATTCTCGAGTTTTGAGATAAAAGTTTCCTAGCTGCATACGCTTTATCTCGACTGTAAAAACATGCACATTTTGCATCTTGATTCTTGAATCGAACTGTGTTGCGATTGTGTAACTACTGTTTATCTCGATGTTTATTTTTCATCAAAGTACCTCAAATTTGTCTCTATCACTGCCCGCTGAAATTTCGGGCTAGCTAACATGTATACTAGTCGTGTTCTTAAGAAAACTTTAACTGCCTGTTCAATATTCAATCAAACTAATTAAACTCATGTTCATTACTGAGGTACGAAGTTGTCTTAATTTTAAAACTGAACAAGTACATGATGTCGATCAAATTTTTGAGTTTTGATATCATTCAATAACCGCTAATTGGTTTTTGTATATTTCTAAAATTGTTCATATAATGTATGATTTAAGTTTTTTTGAAATTTAATATGAAAATTCAAAAAATTTACTTCAAGAAAAAAATTATTCAGTCCCGGTCCCGGTTACAATCCCGGTCCCGGTTACAATCCCGGTCCCGGTTACAGTCCCGGTCCCGGTCACAGTCCCGGTCCCGGTTGCAGTCCCGGTCCCGGCAAAATCCCGGTCCCGCCATTTTTACCAATCCCGGTCCCGGTCCCGGCTGAAAAAGCGATCCCGGTCGATCCTTGTGTACACATGTAAGAAAGGTTGGTGGACCTTGTTCAGAGTTCCCTGTTCAAAACAAAACATAAAATAATAATAAAATTGGCTCGTTTCTTTTGCGTCACACAGTCTATGTATTTGTGCAGTAACGCGCGTGGACAGAATATGATTCACGGATATTTTCGCGCCCTTTTAATTTTTAGCTTGCGCGGCCTTCAGGAGAATTAAGAATCCGAATTAAATTGTGAACATTGGTGACTATATGGAATGTTGACGAGGGTTTATGCATGTTATCACCTAATATTGATTGTATCAGAATGGTACAATAGATTTGCTTATAGTCCACTTAAGTTGTCCTACCAAGTTTGAGATATATTGATCTAGTACTTCGGCCGTTATCGCTATGTTAACAGTCAACAACATTCAAGATCACTGAGTACCCGAAATTGTGAACATTGTTACAAGATCACTAATTCGGGAACGGCGTTTTGACACGTGTTATTTTGAACTATTGCCAATTCAATTTGTCACAATCATGTATCATTATGTTTTTGTCTATTGCTGCACATGCCACATATAGTGCCGGGCCATGTATGCTATTGTTGCCTATTTAATCATTATGAAGTTATCATAATCGTGCTCCAAGCAATGATTCTATCTTGTCAACAGATTACTTCACAGTTCTCCACATGCCGAGAGCAAGCGGTTCTGCGAACTTCGAAACCCGTCCACAGGTTGACCGTCGTCCTGCCCCAGAACGTTGTGCCCCAAAGATTTTGCCCCACAAACTCGTGCCCCTCTGACCCCATGCCCCGGTACACTATGCCCTAGGGATTATGCCCAATAACCTCGGCCCCACTAACCCCCTGTCCTCAATACGGTGTACGATTCCCGTCGTCCTGCCCCAGGGATAATGCCCCAGTGACGTCGTGCCCAACAACGTCATGCCCCACAGCATTGGGCCCTACTGTTCTCCAGAACGCTCTGCCCCACCATGTAGGCCCAAGATTCTAGTTGCCCCAGCACAAGTGACGTTACGCCACAGGATTTTCGACGTAACAGTTAGTAGTTACTGAACTATGACTATCAGTTACTATTCTCTCTATAGTCTCGTAAGGTTTTGATTTAACTAAAGACCCTGAGAGTTTTTTATGAGAATCACAAATGTGGCTGTTTGGCTACTGGTGAACGTGACTACATTTCTAATAGTAATCTAGTGTTTCAACGGTTATCGATCTTAAGATAAGCCTATGGCACATTGGCACGATAAACGGATGGGCACGGTAAATTTAATCGTGAATCACACTAAAGTACACATTAGCTTTGAGGCTAGCGAATAGTTCAGATTGTTACCATGGGAACGGTGATTATCAAGTAAATTTGTACGTTTAATCAATAGAAATTCGCACAACAGCTGATCGTTTTTCCTGTTTTAGATATACGATAGCTTTAATTTTCAGAATCACTAACGTCAGTCTCAAGAATTAAGATACCTACCTGAAAGTCAAGTTTAGATTTATCAATGGTTCACTAGTACTAGAAATAACTTGTTAGGCGCGCACCCTCCCGAAACATTTTGTTCTATTCACTTCGAATGAGGGTCGGACAAAGTCAGACAAGAAATAACCCGTTACGTAGCGCCCGCTAATTCTAACTACTTGTGGGCTATGTATCTACCATCTCCTTTTCACCGTATCGCAAATATCAATCAGAGCGAAAATTATGAGAACATGAAAACTGCAAGTCGTTTTTACGCAATTAGTCATTCACATATCATGTTTAGTTAAGCCAGTTCCCTTGCTTTGTGGCATCAAAAACATCAAATAAAACGAACGGGAAGTTTGACGGACCTACGGAAAGTTTTTTATTTGACTCGGACCACGTCAAAACTTTTAACCTATATTATTTGCTGTCGTTAATTGCAAAATTTCCAACCATCCTAGTTTTTATCGCTTCATAAGACTAAGTCGTCTTGTCACCAAATTCCCTTTCATATGCCGCTTCGATTGTCCAAAATCTTTTATCACAAGCAAAATTATATAAGTTTTGCGACGAAGTCATAAAACCCAATCAAAAGACTAAGAGATCGAAAGTAATGCGCGGTGTGATTTTGAATGTTTAACTGGATTGCACACGTGCAATTCCACTAGTAACCATAGCGACGGCCTCAAATTGAGCAAATGAACATCTTTTTTGAAAATCCGTTTTCCGTCATTTTTCCAACTTCACAAAATAAAGTACACTCGGGGTAAAGGTCAGTGGGGCAAGAGGTTGTGTTGCGAGCTGTTACTGGGGCATTGACTCTGGGGCACAGTGTACTGGGACAGGAGGTTAGTGGGGCCCAAGGTTGTGTGGCAAGATGTTGTGGAGCACGTCGTCACTGGGGCATAATCCCTGGGTCACCTCGTTCTTGGGCACGATGTTCTGGGGCAGGACAACGGAAATCGTACACCGTAGTGAGGCCACTTTCCTAACCGCCTTATTTCGAAAAAGCAATACTAGAACAATATTCTTATTCGCATTTTCCGCATCAACCATTGAGTTACACTTCAACTTGGACCATTGCCCAAGAATGCAAATATTCCTTGTTTCTCCTGGATCGTTAACTGAGTTCCTAATTTTATTTCAGGATAGAGAAAGAACAGAATTACCTGATAATTGCATCTGTGACGCTTCCCTCTGGAGACGTTCCATTTGACGCCAGTCAATATGACTCTGATCGAGGGGGTGAGTTCTTCCTATTTGTGTCCGGTTGATCGTAGCACTTGTCAATGATAGGGTTATATATTTAAAATTAACCACAAATCGAGTACCTTCACGCCATAGTGTCGTAGGTTGATAGCCTACTGTCGCGAACTTCTCGCCTAGTCACTATCAGACATTTTAGGCGCGCACCCCGTAAAGCCATAGTGTACATGATAACAAGGTTGATAAGCCAAGTACTCGCAAAATTTTTGAAATGACTCAATTATGAATGAAATGTTTCAGCGACTAACATAGATTCTTTTCTCATCACCTGTCATTTTCGCTCCCTGTCGATCACAAAGAGCCGATATAACAAAACTACTCAAATCAAATAATTGAACATCCCAGAGTACGGTGGTTTTGGAAACAGTAAAGCTAAAGTGGAGCTCGATATCAAGATAAACCACGAGGGTGAGGTGAACAGAGCTCGATATATGCCCCAGAAACCTTCAGTCATCGCTACTAAGACTCCTTCCTCGGATGTCCTTGTGTTTGATTACACTAAACATCCTTCTAAACCAAGTGAGTAACTTGCGTTACTGGAAATTACAAAAGAATTAACAATGAAGCCGATGTACATGGGTAATCTTGTCACTAAGATTGCGTGTTAAAGCTATGCTGATGTTTAGAAATTAATAGTAACAATAGACTAAAACTAATTGCATATAAAAACAGGTACGGATGGTAAGTGCAACCCAGACTTGCGACTAAAGGGACACACCAAAGAGGGGTACGGTCTTTCTTGGAGTCCCAACAAAGCAGGTCACCTGCTAAGTGCTTCAGACGATTGTACCATTTGTTTGTGGGACGTTGAGGCGGCGACAAAAGAAGCCCGCTCGATGGAGGCACAGTCAATATTCCGGGCGCACACTGCGGTTATCGAGGATGTGGCATGGAACCCTCTCCATACGACCACGTTTGGAAGTGTTGCTGATGACAAAAAGCTGATGATTTGGGACACTAGAGAAAGTGAACTGACTAAGCCAGTTCATTCGATAGAGGCCCACACTAAAGAGGTTTATATTTCAAATAGATGAGAGAAATTTTCTAATTTTTGTACCCTCTGCGAAAAGTTTGCTGCTAGGACCAAGGTATTTTTGCTGATGTACGCGAAAATCTAAAGTCATGGTATTTTATCTCAGGTAAACTGTCTCTCCTTTAACCCCTACTCCGAGTACATCCTCGCCACTGGTTCAGCAGACAAGACTGTCGCGCTCTGGGACATGCGGAACCTGAAGATAAAACTCCACAGTTTTGAGTCACATAAAGACGAGATCTTCAATGTGCAGTGGTCACCTCACAATGAGACCATCCTAGCTAGTAGCGGTTAGTCAATCCTGGGTCTAATCTGGAATTTAAAGTATTTTGTTCGATATTGGTAGGGCTCTTTTCGTAAAGTCAAACACTTTAAAACATGAGATATGCAGCAGACAGTAGAGCTAGCTGTTGTCAAAAAAATATCACATTTTCATCCTTTTAGGAAGCGACAGAAGACTGTTGGTATGGGATCTAGCGAGGATAGGCGAGGAACAAAGTCCAGAGGACGCTGAGGACGGACCTCCAGAACTACTCTTCATTCACGGAGGTCACACTGCGAAACTGTCTGACTTTACGTGGAACCCTAACAACCCGTGGTTTATCTGCAGTACCTCCGAGGACAATGTCATCCACATATGGAAAATGGCAGAAAATATTTACAACGATGAGGACATTGTAGAAGTTCCAGATACAGAACTGGAGGCAGGCGCTTGAAGCGAACTTTTGCAGGGCAGGAGTTTGAAGCGAACTTTTGCAGGGCAGGAGTTTGAAGCGAACTTTTGCAGGGCAGGAGTTTGAAGCGAACTTTTGCAGGGCAAGAGTTTGAAGCGAACTATTGCAGGGGGTTCAAGGCTGACTGAAAAATTTACGCACTTTAAACAGGAGCTTATAGTTTCGAAGCTCCGAACGTCGCTTAATATTTTAGTATTAATATTAACGATTGCGTGACTCAGATTTTATAACTTATTTTAAGCTTCACGCTTTACGGATACCTTGTTTAAATTTTGCAATGAAGGTACGGTACTTTGAATCAATGAATTCTAATGAAGTATATTTAACTTTGACAATCTCAATTTCCATTCATGATGGCTTGTCCGCAATTTATCTTACTTTTCAGCAATAGATTTAATTTGTTTTATCTTTGCAAGCGGATACTTTTATGATGTTTCTTTGCAACTATTATATATGGGAGTATTTCTGACTTACATCTAACCACAACTTAAACCCCAATCAGGCCTAAAATTTTATCTCGGTAACCGAGCTATACCCAAAGTCATTATTTTCATCCTAGTGCATCATCTTCCCAATGTCTCAATTTCCATTCATGACTTGTCCGCATTTCATCTTACTTTTCAGCAATAGGTTTAATTTGTTTTTCTTTGCAAGCGGATACTTTTATGATGTTTATAATTTGCAACTATATGGGAGTATTTCTGACTTACATCACAACTTAAACCCCAATCCGGCCTGAAATCGTATCTCGGTAACCGAGCTCTACCCAAAGTCATTATTTTATTCCTAGTTCATCATCTTCTCAATGTCCGTTCATTCATTTATTCAACATACCTGATAGTAAAAAGTAGGTGAAAAGAACGCAGTTAAATAGTACCTTTAAGCCACACACCCTAGTTAAACGGGTTCCGGTACTACAAGCTGATCTTTTACTTATTCATGAATCTTGTACCGCACTGCCCAAGTTTAAGATTTGATCATGCGATCTGCCAATAGTATTAATTAGTAATACTTAAATACTTTAACCAAATACTATTTTACCACTAAGCTGGGGTTTGCTGTCTTTCATATAAACATGTTTCGAAGTATACAAGACAGCACAAGAGTAAAGAACAGTAGTTAAACTTTATCAGTTTACAGCAGTGTTCTGTTCTTTAACTATTCGTAGTTTCACACTGTAAAGATTTACTTGGTACAACTGTAAATTCATCCTCGTCTGCTATTCAATATATTATGTATATATCTCAATCGTTTTCTAGTCCAACTGTGACATTGAAAATACTTACTAGACCAATATCAAACTAAGTTCTATTGTCGATGAGCAATAAGCAGAACATCTTGTTTTTATTTCAGTTTCTGTCTTACGATAATTTTACCATGCATTAACTTTAAGAAACATCTGTCAGAACTACTTGTAGTTGCAAAGTGCATCCCTTCAGTCTTTACATACGGTGGAAAGGTTTACATACGGTGGTAAGGTTTCCGGTGGTAATGTGGCCAATTTGAGCTCGTCAGGTCAAAGTTTTAACCTTTTTCACCGTTCGGTTTTTAATTTTTATCTATTTTTGCTCTTGATATGCAATTATCTGGCACGTTAAAACTTACAAATACAATTATCTCGTACGTTATAACTGTAATTTTCATAAACACCTAGGCAAATTATTCATGGTTCAACACGGTCATACAATATTGAGTCTCAATAAATGATATAAAGTGAAAATTTCGCCAAAATCGACAGACGACAAATTTCGTATACAGATACTTAGGCGTTTTTCTTCTGGATCGCGATTCAGGACATATACTTTTAACCAGCCAACTAATAACTAATAGCCTAACTTTTCCAACGATAAGGTATATGTATTTTTCAGTTCTTGTCTCCATAGCAAACATTTAATTTTAAATAATCTAGTCGGGCACATAATATGTAACCAACTCATCTTGAATATTGATATCTATGCGAGTCGAAGGCAATCAGTCAATCATTCAGTTCAATCTCAACAGTTAACAGTTTAGTCATCTGATACGGTTACCACTGAAAAGTGGGCTACCTTATCGGTGGAAAAGTTTCCTGTCGTTATAAGGCTAGTTATTACTTGGCCGGTTAAAAGTATGTCCTGAATCGCGATCCAGAAAAAACGCCTAAGTAAACGAAATTTGTCGATTTTGGAGAAATTTTTACTTTTAGTTTTTATCATTTATTGAGACTAACTATTGTAATTGTATGATATTGATTGATTATTGATTGTGTTTAACTTCATGGATAATTTGCCTAGGTGTTAAGAAAATTACAGTTATAGCGTACGAGATAATTGTAAGTTGTAAACGTGCCAGTACATCACCACAACCAAAAAAGGACACTTAAGAGCAAAAGTAGATTAAAAAACCGAACTGTTTGAAAGTTTCCGGGTAAAATGTGGCCGGTGAAAAACATGTCCGGTTAAAACTTTTTCCTGACTAGTTCAAATTGACCACATTACCACCGGAAACTTTTCCACCGATAAGGTATCTAACAGCCTCATGAAGCTTTTTAAACAAAGATCCGTATTGATGGGAGTTGATAACTTTTATTCTACGAGTACGGGTATTGGCTTGCCTGGGGAGTGGAGACCTCAGCCGTCGTTGATTGGAGTGGACCGTAGATCGAGCCACGCAGCGCCCGTTAAGTATTTGTAAGTGATATGCATCCTATTATAGGGCCCTATAGGATGCACATCACTTACAAATACTTAACGGGCGCTGCACTGCTTGGCTCGGTATATGTAAAGTGAAAGTTTAACATAAAGCATTAGCGTTCGTCATTTATTTTGGTTATCGGTCACGATTTTTTGTAACTTTATTTTTTAAGGAGCAAGTCTCCGCCATGCTCCCAGTCCCGATCCGTAACTAACAATAATTTGTCAAATTCAATTTGTAAAAGTAAATCTATTTTCACAGACATTTCGAGTCAACGTTTTATCAAAACTGAAAACTGCGGTTACGAAGTGTAATTATATTTTGCCAACTAGCATTCTGACAGTTTAATGCTCAGGAATTGTCGCAATGTCGCGGTGATACTGATACCCAACTTCCGGCTCCGCAGCTCAAAGCTGAACGTTTCGTTGCGTTAGAACGGTAGACCGAGACGGATATAACCTCGTCAATGCTTAGAAGATAAGGGAAGGGATTGGGATTTAGTTGCAGTTTGTCTGAGTTCTAGTTGCGGTTTGTCTATAAGTATAACTATCATTTTTGCCGCCTCTCCTACCAGTATCTGCTTAATTCCCTACTCTATGAATTTTAAAGTCCAATCGGCTTGCTTGTTGATGATCTTTAAAACTTTCCCAATACACCGCTCATTCTCTTACAGACACATTTCGGATGACGGATACCCATAGAACGGTCTCCTTTTTTCACACAATCTGATTCTGAAACTTTCATTTCTACAAACCTGCATCATCATCATGGAAATTTATTTTGATGGAATTGGAACCATCATATTTTCAAATTTAGCAATACTAATAACAAGTTATCGATTTCCAGACTTAAACTCGTGATATGTGAGGTTTACGATGGTTTTTGTCCATTTGGTACTCTGTTTTTTCGATACGGATAAGCACAAAAAAGCGGTAACTGCAAATCGTAGCCGTTGGCGTAAACAAAGCAAAAATGGACAAAAATTTTGCAATATACTTGGCAATTAAATTCAGAAACTTAAACTGTTAAAGAACTTTAATCTGTCAGTGTCATTACAATCAAATTCGATATGACCCGATTTTGATACGGCCAGTTGATTTGAGGATGTCCAGATCAGAGGTAGAATGAATAAAGAGAGCGAGTGTCACCTAAAATCTATACAAAATTTTCGGATGTTAACGCAGAGTATTTGCAGCCATGAAAAATTAGCTAGGCCAAGAAACTTTTTGAGCTACATTTAAGAAATTTCCCCCAAATTTTTGGTTTAAGGTTTACCAAAAGATGATCTACTTTTATTTTAAAATAGAATTAGAATTAGAATTAGAATTAGAATTAGAATTAGAATTAGAATTAGAAAGTCTTATTACATAAAATATCAAAATCACCCCATCATCTTGAGTTTGACTAAGAATAGTCATTAGAAAGAAAAAAATTAATACTACTAGTACTATCCATCTAAAAAAGCTTTCCCCTGACAGATCCTGTTATATATTCTTAGATCTTTTGTCCAGCAACAGCTCATTGTCTGAAATGTTCAGTATAAAATCGTATACTTTTGTCTTCTTTAAAATTAATGCAGATTGAATGCAGACATAAAAGCAACTATCAGTTTTTGGCAATTTTTAATCCCTGACATGATTAATCAAATTTCATTAAATTTAATTAATTGATCGCATTTTCAGTTGATTTGTGATATAATGATATAACACGTCCGTTTTCGCTCACTTGACCTTAGGCTTAAGTTAAAGTGGGTCGATGATGATTATTTTAAGACAGGTTGAATAAATGAGAGTCTTACCTCAGTTGCAAGTTGTAATACTTATAATCGTATACGCGGTAATAGTAATATTACCACTATTGGTAGTGCAATAGACGTCAGAATTGCTGGGGAGGTATCGTAAATTTGTTTACTTAATGTTAAGCTACTTTTGGGTTTAGGTAAAACAAGGTGTCGTAAATTACACATGATTAATTGCAGAAATTAGAAGGTGTCGAAAATACACATGATTAATTACAGAATAAGGTGTCGTTAATTACACACGTTTACTTAAAACAAAATTAGGAGATGTCGTAAATTGTCTCTAGAAAAAAAATTCAGACGGCAGAAAATATGTGAAAAACCGACTTATTTCAGATAAGATTTGCTGATAGTGATGACCTACCCCGACCTCAAATGTAAAATAAAATGGACCGAGAAATCGAATTAAATTTTTATTTCACTAAAGATTAACCATCATTCACGAATTTGTCTTAATGAACGTTATAAATAATGACATATTTGATAAACAACTATTCAAGGACGGTAATATATAATAGGTATCACCAAGTCATAACTGTTTTGTGCACAAATGACACCTGATCTACAAACCGACTCGGATGTGATCCGAAAACCGATTCGGACAAATGTCCGGTCACCCTTATGATATCATTTCAACAAACTGTATATGCGATTTCATCATTAGAGCAATTGCAGATAACAAGAGTAAAAGAACAATATCAGATGGACGTTAAATCATAAGGTACTGAATACTGATAACACATTAACAGCAATAAATTAATGCGAGAATATTGTTAATGTTAGCTTCTCAGTTTTTAAGTTCGTTTTATCATATTAAACCTTTTCCTTTTAATTCTGTGAAACAAAATCAAAATGGTTATTTTGTTTTACGAGTTTATTGACGCTGTGACGTATGCGATTTAAGCTTTCCTTCCTGTCTGCTGCAGTACTTTAACCCCAAATTACTAAACCTTGGACAAATCACAAAACTTGTTGCTGCCAATTATATTTCTCCATTCTGCCACAGTTACTGTATCTAGCACTATCCTGGATTTTCGTATCTTGCACTGTAACATTATCATTATGTTTACCGTTACAGCCAAATTGTCACATTTTCTACTGAAACATAGTCGTATCTGGTGCTGTCACATAGCCGTATTTTTTTTAATCTCATACTTATTTTAATTCGGACACTCCAACAGCCACATGTTACACAATTGTAACGGCCAATTACAGGAGGCCGAATGTACAATTATACATACACGCCAGTGACGGTTAAGGTAGTGTGTACCATACTTTTATCGCCCGAGACTTCGCTGCAATGGGCAGCTACTCATTTAACCCTCAATCACGGTTTCCCGATCATTCGGCTGAGTCGACCGAAGAAGGTTGCATAGGCAAATGCCCGTAGAGCACTTCTCTAGGACTGGCGGATACGGGATTTGAACCCCCGACCTCCTGCGTGGGAGCCAAGAAGGAAACCACTACACCACCAGCCCATTATCAGATTGTCGTAGTTTATACTGCCATATTGCCGTATCTGGTGCCGTGACATGTTGTCGTATTATGTACTGTCGCATTTTCGTAGTTTGTACTGCCATATTAAGTCTTTTTTGTAGTTTGTACTGTACTTAGCTACAGAGACTTAGTCAATCTCACAAGAGTAATCCGCGTATCCGGAACAGACACTTAAGAGCACTTCATTGGAGTTTCATTTCAACTCCGAATCTATCAATGTGATAGTCGGTGACTACCTAGGCTGCTCACGGATATAGCTCGAAAATACTTGCCTGTGGACCTTAGTCTTTGTTGCTTTGCCGCACAGCGTCCGGTAAGAAAATACTCCAGTACGGTTGGCTTAGGACGGTTCACTTTGGATGTAAATCCTCGGTGAAAACCTTCCACCACATTAGAGGTGTGGGGAAACTCCGGGTCCTCTATGATCTTGAATAATGATTCCAGAAACTTTTACTTAGGGGAAATTTAGGAGGCATCCGTTCCTCATTGACCACAGTCACTGAGCCAACTATCTCAAAATAGTTTAACACGACCATCAACTGATGTAAGTTGGATAGGACGTGGTAAGTTATCTAAAGTCGAGCATTGGTTGACATCTACAAAATGAATCGTGTAAATCTTGGAAAATATCGACGTAGGAGGTTCCATCTGCGATCCAGCTGTTGTACTTGTACTCCACCGTTGTGGCTAGATTGCGCGGTTGGAGAAACTAAGTGAGGACTCAAACGTTCCTATACATCTTGCCCACGTAGAGGATGAAAGTTTAGTGTCTGCGAGTTGTGGTGCAGGACATATTGGAGGTGACAACATTCTGAATGTTGTGCAGATCAGAAAGCTGACGCCCTGCTACGTTGCACAACCCGAGCCAAGTATTCCATAGTATTAGTAGGGAGATTCTGATGGACTTCAGGCGGTCATTCTGCAAGGACTTCAAAAAGAGGTTGCTCAGCTGCTTTCCTCTTGAGGCTGGAAAGGACTACAAGTTGTTTAGAGGCCGCTCCGTCTGAAGGGTGGTTGCGTGGTTTTGAAGTTCAAGTAGAACCAAAGGTTAGGGCGCTGTCCGTGAGCTGACGGTGGAAACGGCAAGGACTCTTGAAGTTGATGGGTTAGGGTGGAGTGTCTTAAGGTTTTTTTCTGAGAGATCGTTTGCGTCCGTCGATGAATTTGGAGAAGGAAGTGATATCGGAAACCATACTTTTTACTTTCATAGTTTGGTATATATAGTTATACTACTTGGGCCCTGGCAAGAGGGGCGGGAGTTTTTTCCCCGATCGCGCTGGCCAGCGCTATAAATATAATGACTGAGGTAGTTCATGAACCTAGCTGATCAATTCTCAGATGGCTCGCTCTGCATGCCGTCGACACGCAAGGCTCACGACCCTGCATATTAAGCCTTGCCTCTTTTGGAGAGGGTTTATGTTCCTTTTGCGTTCAGCTCACGTCCCTTTCGGCTCACGTCTCAGGACCTTATCACTGGGCATATGTATCAATTTTCATTTCCATGTGACACCTACATTGTACATGGGTTCTAACTTTCTGAAGTTTTAAATTTTTTGGAACTTGGATCATATCACATGATAAGTCACTAATTACACATAAGGGTAAGCTGGGAAACCTGACCAACTGATCCTAACTCAGTGTCCAATCATCGCATATTGCTTACATGCACCAAAGGGTTCACCTTCATTTCTAAATATAAGTGACAAAATTATGTTTGAGAGGATCACGTAAGCTTAGTCAGCATCGGTTTACAAACCCTCTGGGGCATTACTGCACCCACTCCCAGTCTCCAAGCTTACAGTATTGATACAACAAGAAACAAACAAACACAAACACATACCAAATGGAACTGAGGCACTCTCGCTAGCTCAGAAAGGGACTGAGGACTGATTCAACTTAGGTTTGTCAAATACAATATGCCTTTTCGAACTCTACTTCGGCACAGATCAGAGCATGTTTTCAAACACTGCTTATGCTACTGAAACTTGATAAGTCAAAAATGAATGATAAGTCAAAATGAATGATAAGTCAAAATTCATGCAAGGTCCTTACAGATCACGACACCCAGGTCTGAAACCAGTTCTGCGACTCCCAGGTCTGAAACCAGTTCTGCGATAAGGGTCACACAATTACCTCGAAGGCTTACTCAACCATCTTACTTAAGCCTAAGGGTTAGCCGGGAAAGCGGACAAACTGATCCTAGAACTGGACATAGTGTCCAAACTCCAATCGTCATTACATATTGGTTACGTGCACCAAAGGGTTCACCTTCATTTCCAAGTGATAATGTGACTGGGTTAAATGAACTTCAAAACACAATCATGTTGGAGAGGATCAGGTAAACTTAGTCAACATCCATGATGTAACTGTTAAAAAACCCTCGTCTCTCTGGGTCATTACTGCACCCACTCCCAGTCTCCAAGCTTACAGTATTGATACTACGAATTAATCACTAATTACATCGTGTAATGTGACCCCCTAGGAGTGGGACCCTGTGAGAACCAGGATTGACAGGTTCTTCAACGTCGGTCACCGGTCAAGGCGAGTATGAACGCGCTATCTATAGATGTTTAATTATTTTGATGACGGTCGCTGTATCCATGATAACTGCTGTCTGCTTCGTATCCTTTGTTAACGTTTATATTTGTAGCGCTCTTGTTTTGGTCTTACCTAACAGTAGCTTCTCTGAACCGTATTGCTTTCGTTTCCCTTTTGTTTTAAAATTAATCGAATTAAAATTTTAATTATGAATTAAGTGATTCACAAAATGACTTGCGAAGAGTAGCACGTTACAGGTACAAGTGATATTCTGACGGGTCTGGAACCACCTTAAATCGATTTCTCGGTCCATTTTAGGTTGGGGTAGGTCATCAGAAAATCTTATCTGAAAAGTCAATTTTTCACACCACACACATTTTCTGCCGTCTGGATTTTTTTTCTGGATAAAATTTACGACACCCAATTTTTACACTTAAACGTGTGTAATTTACGACACCTTCTTATTTCTGCAATTAAACGTGTTTTTTACGACACCTCCTGAGTTTTCCAATTAAACATGTGTATTTTACGACACCTCCTAGTCCTATATTGAAGATTTCCCTTCAAATTCACAGACAAAAATGAGTAGTTCACTAGTGATACAACGTTCTTAGCTGGGAAGTAACATTTTCAATTCATCATCAGCTTCCTGAACATATGAACAGTAAGACTCAAAAGACGTATTCCAAACTCTTAAAAACTGGTTGGAAAAAATCAAACTCTGTAAGTAACCCTAGTCCTAATTTCTGCAATTAATGGTAATTAAATAATTAATTAATGGTAATTAATTAATTCATGGTAGGGTCCTGAAAAATTGCGCTTCCAGTTTGGCCAAACCCTTGTCTATGATATTTCAGCTATCTTATAACTGTGGAAGCCTGCCTAAAGACTGGAAGCTTGCCAACGTGGTACCGGTTCATAAGAAAGGCAGTAAAAGTTGTGTAGAAAATTATAGGCCCATATCCCTCACATCCCTTGTTATGAAAACTTTCGAGCGGATATTGAAGGAGGAACTTCTTATGCGCACAGCACATTTGCTTGATGTAAGACAGCATGGGTTCCTTAACAACCGGTCTTGTACCACGAATATGGTTGACTTTCTGGATGGGGTTGTTCTATCTATTAATGATTGTAATACGTTTAGCACTGATGTTGTTTATTTTGATTTTTCGAAGGCCTTCGACTCGGTGAATCATGATCTTATTCTT
>JH152817.1:275727-299175 GCA_000226015.1 Mnemiopsis leidyi | reverse complement strand
GTTAATGCTAGCAACTGCCCACACTGCCTGCAAATTTAACTTGGTAAATAATATCGTTACATAACTCATAAGTGCAAAGTAACAAGGTGTTTTCAACTCGGGCTCCGCCCTCGTTTAAAACATATCATTATTCAACTAAGCCTTCGGTGAATAATGAGATTTACGCCACTCGCTACGCTCGAGGCGTAAATCATGTTACTTCACACTTACTCGTTATGTAACTTGATATTGCTTATCGTTCCTTCATTAGGTTGAGGCGTGTTAACCAACATGAGCCTCGCTCCACACAGAGTGCACTGAAATCGATGATGTGCTACAATAAATGTGGGAAAAGTGCCGATTTCCTTACTTGGTAACTGAGTCTGTAGATCGGTGTGATCTACTGGTATGCCGTTATGAGGCTGCGAGTTCGTCCAGTGACCCTGATATGGTGAGGCGTTACTAGGATCAAGGAGAAAATTCAAAAGAATGAGTTTTACAAAGAAGTTCCCAACATAATGACTACTTATTACCTTGATCATTAGAATATTTAAACGTCCCAAATCAAGATAAAATGAGCGTTTCACTCAGACATAATGAAATCGAGGACACACGAGAAAAACGGGCTTTTCATTTTGATTTTAAAAAAGTCTGCTTTTCTTTGATTCCATTCAAATTTCAGGATCAGGTTTACTAAGCATTAGTTGTGCTTGTACACAGCTTCAGCCAAACAAAGGGAAACATAACAACTTTACCGTTGTAGCCGGAGTTCCAAATTTCACGGTATTTAGGGCTCTAAGTTTTGAGGGTAATGTCAAATTTGTGCCGTAATGCAGACTGCACTATAACTGCTCGTATATCGAAGCTCTGATCCACGATCTTACATCAACACCTTTAGGTGATAACCCCTTCGCCAGTTAAGAATGACAATTTAGGACGCTCGGGAATAGGAAAATAGGAAACTATATAAAAGACTAGAATGTAACATAACCAACCTGACTGTTGCTGTTATTTTGTTGTTCAAACATCAGCTTCTCTATCTTCTTCTTCACTTCCTCCATGTCCCTCTTTTCCTTGTTTTTGTCCTCCCTTAACCGGAGTAAGCTGGTGTAAGACGGTCCACACAGGATCTTGGTAAAGTTCCCACAACAGTTGTTGGTTGTGTAGGGATTTCTAACCACCTCACCGTGTCGCTGTGCCCACGATCCTTTTATCTGAGAGGTAAGTGTGTTATGTATGCGAAGTTTATCTAAGAAGTAAGTGTGTTATGTATGCGAAATTTATCTGAGAGGTAGTGTGTGTTGTGTGAATTCAACACAACTATAACTGACAATTTGCAACTGGATAGTGGGGCTGAAAGACAGCCATAAACTATCATGTGAATGTGGGACAAAGCAACATGATGATAAATGAGTAAGATTTAAAGGTCGATCAGTATGAAACTATAGCCATTCATTCTGCAGATACAGATCTAATCCTATGTTACATACTTCTTCGTTGGTCGTCTGATTGGTTCCAGCAAGGTAGCTATGGAAACCAGCTAGTCCTAACACCGACCAAACGGCAAAGAAAGCGATGAGAGCCTCTATGACACTAGCTGGTGTTTCACTCATCGCCGTAATAAGCGTGTTTTCCTTTTCTCGACTCACTGAAAACGTACTACTGAGTTACTGAGCTTGAGTATGCATCTTTGTTGTATCTGCTTTCTAATTCCACACTTCTTTTACAGAATTCGTCTTGTTTTGGCATGTATAAAGAATTCATGCGCACCAGATGTTGATATATCACACTGAATGTGAAAAATTCAGTTATTCGTGTGACCGCGTTTCCTGTGTGGACTGTGCAGTGCAGTACGACTGAACAACATTCGACGTATGAAGTTATATCACTCAAAACTTGACTGACTTCGAAAGTTGACAGTTTTTCATTCATAGCTACTTGAAGTTCAGTGTGTTACATCATGAACTAATAATATAGAAGCCAAGATTATTATATGCTAGCTTCAGTGTTTTGGGCCTGATTAAATTATAAAAACCAACTCTCATTTGCAGAAATACGCGTTTGGAACATGCGTGCAAGGATGTCCCACTTGACAACCGTCGTTGCGCGTTCCGCGAACACGAACTCTATTGCAACTAAATTACTCGACGAAGACACAAGCAAATAAAAGTCTACTTAGATAGTACAGTTGGAGAACAATGCAAAAAGAAGCTTCAAGAAGCACTTACACATCACAATGTGAGCGATGCTAAATGCCAGCACGTATATACAGAGAATGGTAATAGTTACGATCATCAAGTAGAAATAGCGATAGTTTCGCTTTCCGACACAGTTACCAACCCATGGACAGTGGTGATCAAACCGCTCTGAAAAAAATATCTTTTGTTAGCTGTTGTGTGAGATTGTAGAAGCTTTTATGTTTATTCCCAAAGTTGTATAGGTTTGATTTAAGCATCCCAGAGATTCCATTCAAGGGATAATTTTTGTCAACAATCCAACCTGCAAATTTATTTTTGAAAACAAAATAAAGCAGGACTAGTAAGGGAAAATCAACTTTTGTAAAAGTAAGACTTACCAATGCAGTTGTCACACATTGAGCAATGTGAAGCCCGAGGTGGTCTGAAAATCTTGCAGGTGAAACAGTACTTCAACTTGACTGTCTCGCCGTTCACCTGGACATCCTTGGTGCGCGGCGGGTTGCGAAAGTTGGCGGAACTTTGCGTCAGATCCACGTTATCTGAGGAGTCATGGTGTAAAGTGGGGGGTGCAGTTTACGATGCACTTTACTTCAGTTGTTCAAGGAGATTAGCTTGCGAGAAAGTTGCATGCAGGACAATTTAATGACAATCAATGTAATTAACCCTCCATGTCAACACGTAGCTTCTTGTTACGTGTACAGCATACAAATATCGTAACTTTAGTTCAATTTCAGGACTCACACAAAAGTTCTCTTTTTTTCTATTTTATCTAACACGGAATAAAGCGACACTCAAACGTTCGCAGCTTCTTTTACACGAGTTAATCAGATGAAACGAAAATCCAAACAAAATCATTGAGGCCAGGAACACTTTAAAGCTGAATTTGGAACTCACTGTCAGCCCCCCTGTCGTTGAAGAGCGCCTCATCTCCGGTGGCGCGCGGCAGGATGCCCGGATCTGAGAAGGATGTGCGGAAGAGGAAGAGGAGGGTGAAGGCCAGGAGCACACCGGCGATGACAGGGACTAACCAGTGTACTTTCTGTGAGAGGTACTCACAGCTGAGGGAGAGGGGCTAGTTAGTATGGGAGAAGTGCTGCGCGGCGAGATTTTAGATGACGATCGACAAAACGGTTAGTTGTATACATTGAACTGTCTTATTTTATAGGGTAATTTTTTCTTGAAAATCTATTAAGACTTAATGGATGCAAATCTTACTACATATTTACTGGGTATGTTGAGAATGTTCAGGCAACACTAACATCATATCAGGAGACGGAAATAGTGAATAGTAACGTTACGCATGATCTAGCAATATTGCAGTGTTGTAACTTTGTATCTAGCCAACTGTCGTCAGACACGAAACATTCTCTTCTAATGAGTTTACTATGACGTCACAAACAGATCACCATACACACAGACGACAGTTTACTGATGCTCGGAGTAGACTTGCAGTAAACTGACTGACATGACACGTATTTACCTGTATGTATACACTTACTGTGTACCATACAGCACGGCTCCATCTATAATATGCAAGTTTACAGTAAATAAGTTTACAGTTAATAGGTACCTACAATTTACGTTTCATTTGCTTGGGAACATCTTTACTATACTGCTTTACTATACTACCCGGTACAACTGATAACGAATATTGAGTACAAGTATTGACGACAAACATCTACTTTAAACACACATGAACTGAAAATAAACGCTGGTTGTGCTGTAGTCTCTTCAACTGTGTCGCGTGTCATCTTCGTCTTGTTATGGTGCAGAGTAAAGGACGTGGTTATTGTCAATTTGAAGGTCTGATATTGGACATGGTACTGATATGTGATTACGAGATTAAATCGTCTTAATGGAAGAGAGTAGGTCCATGTGCACGTATGTGCACCACTTCGATGAAAGCACCACGTGTGTATCATATGTGTATCATATGTGTATCAGGTCTTTACAGAGAATCAGACGAGATCTGCAAAGTGCAAGGCGGCGAGAAAGAAATAATTTCAACTCCCCTTTTTATATCACGATTTATGTAACACCAGCAGCAGTTGTAGTAAACTGTAAAATTGTAATTCATGCTATTCTCATAATGAACCTACAAAGGTTACAATTTATTAATAACTGATTAATAAATTAATAACTGATTCGTTCAATATCTTCATTTTACACTGTTTGAGAGGTGAAATTTCGTTGAATTTCTCGTAATTTTCAGAGGAATATTTTAAGACAAACTTTTACGAGATATATTTTCGCCTAAATAATATCATTTCCTTTACGCTGATTCTATTGAATGTCTTTCATTAGCAATTCAACGGGGTGCTGTTAGGCGTTACAACATCCATTCATTAATATGTCTATCAATACTTTATGATATACAGTAGTATAATACTGAGACGTTTTATATTGGCTCTATTGTTTAGCGATTACAGATCTAAGAACAAAGAAACAAAGTTGACGTACTTAGCTATTTCATGGACTTACATCTGAACATTTTGAAAACATCATTCACCTTGCCAAGGCCCTGATTCACCAAATCAACTCTTGATCATATACAGTTCATGATTTATTCTTCTATAAACCAACTAAGACACTTCCCATACCCAAACCCTGAGAGAACCTATTATAAGTCAATTATACATATCTAGAATATAGAATACAAACGTTCCGCAGCAGACCCCGCCTCAATGGAAACAATAACCACATGTATCTTAGTACAGCTGTCAGGTGCATCTCTTGTGTGTCATATTGTACAGTTTTATACTGTAGTACATGATACTGTGTGTATACTGCACTGCAGTACAAGATACTGTAGTTCAAGATACTGCGTGTACTGCAGTGCAAGATACTGCAGTACATGATACAGTTTACTTAACAACAAAGTACAACACAAACTCACATGGCGAGCTTATACATTTTACTGCAAAAACAGATTTTATTTGTGCACAGTGAAATGTACATTTTACTGAACACACATTACTTTATGTGCTGTACGCCCGTTACAATAGTTAAAAGGCAAAAACAATTAAAAGAGCTAGTATATTATACAAGAGGTATACATTTATACACTGAGTAATACACATATACACTGAGTTAGTTAAGTCCTGATCAGTTAAGTCCTGTAATTTTACATTTACATACATTGTTGCTCACATTGTGTCAAGTACATTATGCAATGGGGCAAACAACTCAGATCTACAGTTGGAGCAAGTTATCAAAATTAATAGAACGTCTTATCAATATTATAGTTGGCCTGCAGCCACTGTTATACTTGTGATATCACTATGGTACTACTCGTTGCAAATAATATGTACAATAACACAACACACGTCCATTTTCGGTTAAATTGTACAAATACACTACAATTCTAGCTTTCTAGATGTACAATGTACAGCTGCAATTCCATTCTAGATGTTAAATTACACTTCCATTACATGTACAATGCACATTGCACATATAATAGAACTTGTGTAATTGTAGGTAAACTGTATCTACTATATTGTATATCAGATCGCTTTTGTTTTAAACAAGACAATGCACAATTCGTGTTGCTAGGTTGAGATTATTTGTGCCCGCATAATACTGGACACTCTTCAATCATGTTGAGTAGACATTTTTTTGTAACGTTGGAAGTTGAGAAAAATCTTTTGATTTATTGTAGACAATTCAATCAAAAATTTTCACTGACTATGTAGTTGAATTTTCCTTAGGTATTTAACAGAATTTAGAGACTGGAAAAATACCGGTTCGAAAATTAAAAGGCTAACACGAGCCATTTTGTATATATATATAAGACCAATAAAAAAGTAATTTTGCGATCCCTTGCCTCTGCAAACGGTCCAGATCTCATCAAACTTCAAGGATGATTTAGTGAACATATCATAATGAACACAATACATACTGCTAGCATTATTCTAGTTCTCAGTCACATAAGATGCCTCAATACATCTAACACTGTTGTGTGTACTTGTGTGCATTTCCCACTTCTAGATAAAGCCAGCAGTATCAGCCAATCAGATCAATCACCCCTCGTCACGTGATATATCGGAATGTGTCAGTTCTAAGGGAGGAACCAAAACAACCGAAATAAAATTACATTACGTTCTAGGAACTGCCTAAAGATACAGGAAGCAAACAAACAATAAAATAATCTGAATAGAGTATAAAAATATATAATTAGTCCCTTTCATTCGGAGCAAGTATTTGTTCTCGCATTCTGAAAATTTGAGGAAGTTTATTCACAAAGCAGCAGTGTTCCCTATATTTTAGGTTGTTTTACAATGTCTTCGAATGTTATACGACGTCGTCGAATGTAAATTGTAAACGTGTAAACATTTGGATGATAGTCAAGTTTTTCATTGCATACCGTAAATATATCTACCGCATTTTATACGATCAACGGAGAGAATATTAATTAACTTCTAAATATAGATCCCTCACTGATGAATCAAAAGTGTGTTAAACTAAGAACATGACTATGTTAAATGAAAAATATATAGTACAGTTGGATTAGGCTATCAAGTTATAAAATGACTGTATTTCCAGTAGTCATCATCGCGATAATGAGACAGAACAAAAACCACCAGAAATGTGACATGAGCCAAATATTATTTAAAACGCGTGATGGTGTTATACCGGTCGAGTAAAACGTGTTACCTCACACTTACTTGTTATGTAACTAGATATTACAACATGGATTAATTATGAGTATACAAGGAACATGACGATGATGCTAGTGAGCTTGAGGTGAAATATAATTTTCGGAGATCGAAATGATATCTACAAATAGAATCATGACTTACTCAAAGACGAAGAAGAGAACGCACACCCCGAGCAGAAGAATCAGCGTAACAAAGAAGACGTTTATCTGTTTCGCCATGATTATCCGCCCTCCGCAGAAGAAGCGATTTTTTCCTGAAACAAAGTGAAACGTCACAAATGTTTTAAGAACGTTAAAAAAGTTATAATCGTTACTAACGTCTGAACAGACGTCACAAACGTTTAGAGCGTAACAAATGTTACCAACTTTAATATAACCATTGTTATGTGACTGATCCTGTACTATATTAGAGCCTATTTTTGTTTTGACTGCTTTAACGATTGGTGAATTTAGATCATTTATTTTTAGACAATTTCGCTTGATGAGTATGATAGAAAGGTATGTGTACTAGGAAATCATCTGTAAAATGTAAATGAAAATCCCTGGAACTAATAAACTGTTCTCCGACATGGGAATATTCTCGTGAAAACATTTAAAGTTAAAATACAAGAAACAAAACTTTGACAATAGATCAAAGTTTACATTCTACATTAACAATAACCAACGGATTCTACAAAGAGCAGCAGATAATAAAACATGACATTCTACAGCACGGCAGACCTGTCATACAGCCGATCATTGCCCGGCGACTTGTGAGGAAGAACATTTAAATACGATGTAAGGACACATTTAAATTTGATATTATAACATTTTGAAATCCCCGTTTTTGATTTATTTAGGGTAAAGAGGAAACTTATGAGGGTTTCATACAGTTGCAGATGCTGTTCGTGTCTGTAGATGAAAAGTATTTATAAAACCTTATGGCAGGTTAATAGGGTATTTGATAACTGCTAAATTCGGGCTATTAAAAGTTTCAAAATAGAGTAATAGAATTTTGAAATAGAGTACGCCAGTTCGATCATTTAACATTCAGCATTCTCAATTTTAAATACAATATTTGATATTCTGTTAAGTACACGGATATTAGCTTTATTGGAAAGGATTATAAACAAAATTACAATATCTCGTTTAAGAAAATGAAAAATTTCTAGATGAAAAACGATGAACACATGCATTTTCACGTGAAACTACATTTTTCACCAATTACATTAAATGGTGGCTTCTAAAATCCAATGTTCCGGGTATTTTATATATGGCTTGAGTAAAAATAAGGATTTGATAAATGTCCTTCTATTTCGTCAGATTATACTCTAAAAGGAGCTAGTAGCAAGCACCAACCTGAGGAAGGACATTTGAAACGGTAGAGTTGCTATAAAATTTAGAGATAACATTTGGAAAGGATGCTGTAGAAATACAATACACACGACTTTAAGGTGACAAGTCTAGCCCTTAACCATTACGGCGGCGCGCGGTGACATCAAATTTGATAAAAATCTGAAGTTATATCCCAGGTACGTATCTATTGCTTTTTACATGAGGTGAGTCATGGCTGATTCAGTATGAGTCATGACTACCTAATATACTGTCTAGAAAATTCAAAACTGTGTCAAGGTTGGGGTCCTGGTCTTAAACTTTATATGTATATATATACGCTCGATCATGGATTGGTCGTATCACCCTCCTTAAAGCTAAATCACTGTCTCGAGAAAACCTTTCCCAAGAGCCGTTCTTTCTAAAATTTGACAAACATTATCTCATGACCAAATTTCACAATATCATTTAGAAAAACAGCCAATATTAGTTATTTTATCCTCCTCATTTTTATAGTATTGCCACGGTAGAGTACCGAAATAAAAACTGCCAAATATTTTTCTACCGTACTATTTAAACTGACGTCCACGTCACTCTATTGGAGGTGCTACTGACGTCAGGGGTGGTACATATGAGATAATGCTAACGTGACGTCACAGTGCTAGGTGAGCTAAGGTATCATGGATACTGACATTATAGTACGGTGAATACTGACATTATAGTACGGTGAATACTGACATTATAGTACGGTGGATACTGACATTATAGTACGGTGGATACTGACGTTATAGTACGGAGGATACTGACATTATAGTACGGTGGATACTGACGTTATAGTACGGAGGATACTGACATTATAGTACGGAGGATACTGACGTTATAGTACGGTGGATACTGACGTTATAGTACGGTGGATACTGACGTTATAGTACGGAGTATACTGACATTATAGTACGGAGGATACTGACGTTATAGTACGGTGGATACTGACGTTATAGTACGGTGGATACTGACATTAGGGACCCAGCACCGTCTACGTCAGACCACTTAGCAACTCAAGTTGTAGCGAGACAATGCACTTAGTTCAGGTAGTACACAGTCCTTCGTACTCCTCAGTTCACTTGCCAAGTCAGTGTATTGCAGGTGAGTCAATACAATTATAATGTATTTCAACCAATACAATTTGCACCATGGTCTAGATTTGCGATTTTGTATTCTTCTAAATCGTACAAAACATGATAAGAGAAAAACTTGCTGAAAGAAGAATGAACTGATCGAATGAGCTCCTATTAACAAGGGTGAAAGTCTAAATAGTGATGGGTTCCACGTACTAAGCATAAACTAGCAATGGATCGACTGTCTTCGCAGGTTTGCGAAGCTCGGTTCAACAGAGCTTTAGTATCAGACGTCACCTCCTAGATTCTGTTACGACAATGAGTGCTAAATCGAGACTTTTAATTGTTTAAAATTTTAGTTTGATGTCATGACGGGCTAGGGCTCATGCATGGCATGCCCCATTCAAAACTTTGTTACCCAGTTTCTTGCGTCGCTGTCTTAGTTCACTCCTTCGCCGCATTTCTGACAAGGTCCAGTAATTTTCCAAGTTCTCTTTGATCTCCCTTATCCAAATGATCCTCATAGTTTTGAAAGATAATCTTTCAGCCCATAACAATCTTTATACAGAGATATTAAGGATTTGCAGATGAGAATTTAAATTCAGCGGAACAAAACTTTCCAGCTCCTATTTTGGTAATGAGATACCTAACGTCCTTGCGTTATTTTAAACATTAAAAGTTTTTAATCGCAGGATCATGGCAATATTACAGGTTTCGCATGTGCAACTTTTATTATTCACAAGACGTAGAGCATAAAACACTTAAAATAGCTACGATTGCGATAAGGTATCTATTGGACAGAAGGCATTAATCGAACGGTGCAGGAGAGCACCAGAAAAGGAAGAAGAGGCGAATTAAGGTGGGGAAAAGGAGAATTATATGGCGTTTGTATACTTTTGAATTGGCAAAATTTGCTTTTGGGGTGGCCATAATTTTATTGTTACAAACTACAGTGTGAAAGTTTAGGAAGAAAAACAGTTGACTGGTCCCAACAAGTTCCCCTGAATCGCACAAGGAAGATTGAAGTTTCTTCATTCACAAAGAGGTGAAAATATCGTCAGGTTATGCACTGCAGCAAGAGAATTGCAGCAAATGAAAATTTCGGACAAATGACACACACGTGAGAGGGGTTGACAAAAGGGAATGTTTGGGGGAGAGAAGAGTGAGGGAGGGAAAATCAACTCCATGTGGTATAGGTATCTTGGTGGTACACTAGTTCTTGCGAACATGACGCATGTATAGTTACTCACACGACGTTACTCGTGATTAATGATTTGACGACCACTACACCAAACCTTGGCCTTTACAAGCCGTCTTACTGCGTCAACCTTTAACGTGGACTTAATCAGAGACAACGAACAGTTGAAGCAACATTTATTGTTCGACCTAGCGGATTTGTAGAGAGTGTAATCTTGATTAATAAATGATGGCATTCTTTTTTACAGGGTGTTTTATTTATCATGTCCTTATTTCAAATACGAAATTTAACATGATTTATCAATGTGATTAAAAAAGTCGGAGGGAATGACTCGCCCTAGCCCCTATAACTTTATAAGGCAGAAGAATGTGAACTTTGGTGTAGAATTTGTTGCTGAGAAGGTACCATAGCAAATTGGTCCAGGATGGTTCAGGCTACGGTCCACAATTTGATGTATTACAAGCTTACAATATACATTCTTCAATCTTCGAATGGTTTCAGGTTATCAAATGGAGCATTTACCATAGACCATGAATTAGAGGTAATTTCTAATTTCATTCGACAATCTGCCACATGTAGCAATATGAGATAAATTGAAGTAGTGTAAGTGTGTCCTGTCCAGCAGTAGCCCAGTATTATTTCCCCACTAAGACACGTCCAGAAATCCAGTATGGTACGTAGAAATCGTCAGACAACAACTCTGAATATTACCGACTCTAATCACATCAATAATCACTAAACTAGGAGGAATATCTGATTACAGTAAGCAGGAGAAACAAGTAGCGAGTTAACGCCGACACTGCAATTGCTTTTCAGTCCCAGGGTAACATTGTAACATCTTGGTGAGTCTAAGTTCATGGCCATAGCCTTGCTCAACCGTAAAAAGTTTAACATGCAAAACTTTCACATCTATTGTCGCGCTTCACCAAGTCGACTTGAGTGGAAAGTTGGCTGTATACGTCAGGTCGATGTGACGTAGCTTTATTGGACAGGTTAACTTTTACAAAGTTCTTCTAACGTGTAACCTGTTTTAATGGAGCAGACGTGAAATATAATGTACATACTATACATCTAGTACATACTAAGTTAAGTTAGCACACAGTAAAAACTAGTTATATGATTCTATCATCGTTCATAAACACTAGTATCAGTGTAACTTAAGTGTAACCAATAACAAGATTCTCATTATCTAGCACCTGTCTGAGGTACATCATCTGTTCATTACCCACAGTCCACACTTAAGTGCCCCGCCACCCATGACTACTTGGGTATCGAACAGAAATGCAGTGCCTTCCACGGGAATAAGGTAAACTTGAGATATTCTCGTGTTAGCTAAATGGGAGTTAATCTACGGAGGAGTTCGCCTAATTTCCTCTACCTCATCTGGGACGGATAATAACATGTAATGGGGCAGGTCTGGCCTCTAATCACTTCCGCAATCATATCATTTGAACAAAATTGGCCTAATTGTCCAACAAAGTTAGCCTCCCCCAATCTGTAACTTTTCAGATCTGGCCAAGAAGGGTTTACCCTTTTGAAATCAGATTTTATAGCATGAACGGTATGTAAAGTAATCATAAAGCTCAGAGGCAGATTATTAAGAGAAATCCGATCAAATTTGAATTTTATTTCAACATGAGTAGTTCAGCAATCACCCAGTCGCAGTGCGAAATATCAGCCTTTTGTAATTTGAATAGCTCCTTAAGCTGAAGACTACTCGGCAAGAGTTTCTTATGAAGATCAAAATTAAGACTTTCAGAAGGTTTTTAAACGTTATCTAAAAACTAAAGCAAACAGTCGATTCTCAACATGTTACCCTCTGGCTTAAAAAAACTCTTCGTGGCATTCTGCACCTACCATATTCGCTCTCAATCGGTTTTTTCTTCTTAGTGTAGGCTGACTTGGTCGTGAAGAGAGGAAGCATGATCGATCTTGAAGAGATGAAACACAATCAAGGTGCCATCTAGTTGGAAGACACTGGTGATATTTTCATAAGGTAGGGTACTGTTATAGGTGATACAAAACCAACGAAGAATTCATTAGACAAAAAGAAAAAGAAGTCGAGTAAGGAGAATGTGTTAAAACGGATTAAGGTTCTCTAAAA
Source organism: Mnemiopsis leidyi (assembly GCA_000226015.1). Taxonomy (NCBI): domain Eukaryota; kingdom Metazoa; phylum Ctenophora; class Tentaculata; order Lobata; family Bolinopsidae; genus Mnemiopsis; species Mnemiopsis leidyi. The sequence goes on along the minus strand of JH152817.1, from coordinate 286,613 downwards.
ACAAATAGCATTATCTGTAAGTACCTTTATAGTTTAAATGGTTCTATCAGTACGAATCTGTTAGATAGAACTTGTATAACGAAATACATACAAGAAGAAAGCAGACACACATGACGTAAAAGCAGAGGTAACGACAATACACTAGCAAACGAGATCTTGTATCGAACCCAGAAAGATCTTAAGAGTCAAGGAACGCAGCCTGAATAGGGAGAAAGATGATCTATAATTGGCCGGGTAACCGCAGATCGATGCTCCAAAGGAAGCAAGACTAGTCAGATGGATGGATAGAGAGAGCAGGTAAGATTACGGCGGAAAGAGAGAGAGCGCGCGGGCAATTGGAAGTTTGGTCCAGCCCTGGCTGCTGAGGAGGAGGCTAATTGGAGCAGCAATGATGGACCATACATCACGCAATGGTAGCTCAACATGTTGGGTATAATCTGTCTTCCGAGTTGTGTGTGCTAACAGTTTCCTGAGATCTAGGAAATCCCTTTGAAGCATTTTAGCACGTTTACCATTCATGAGTTTATGTAGCGATTTGGCGATATATGGGGAAATGGAGAAAATGCTGATAAAAATGACCCGACATTAGTCATGCCAGCCATTATGTGCCTATTACCAGCACATGATCTACGTATGTAATTGGTATACAACTTAGATGGTCTTATGGCTACTTACAAAAATCTTCACGATAAAAAACATAAGATGCTTCCTTAAATGTGGAAATTTTTGAATCGTGCTAAACTTGACGTTTAGAAATTTCATTATTGTCTCTTCGGCATAACCATTTCCAACGCTTTCGAGCAAGACGGATATACAGATATAAACCGCTTGTCATTACATAATTTGAGGCTGGCCTAAAACGTTCTAAGTCATACTAGTGCCGTTCGCTAATGCACGTAAATGGAATACTAAGTGAAATAAATGTCGATATTACACGAAGTTTTCAGAGCAGTAGAGTGACCTGTGACAGTTCTATGAGAAATTTTCCCGTCACTTCATAAAATAATCGAAATGATAGAACACGTTTATGTGCTATAGAGAACGTTAAATGTACATGGGAACTCGAGGAGTTCAAATGGAGACAATCGAATGACAGATGGAATGTGAAATGAGCATGTTGAACTTTTTAGTGAGAGGCGCTCACTCCACCACTTGGACTTCGGCATGTTGAGCTTGAATGTGTTATAAAAGTAGTAACGAGTGTGGATAATGCGTCATGTGAACCGTGAATAAATTGTTGGGTAACATGAATTTTTAAAGCTCAAACGGTCCTCATATTTAAGTTTTAATGTTTCTGCCACTTGTAACTAGCAGGGATCAGAGGAACACGATAAGAAAGTAAAATGAAGACTTATAACTTTTAAGCTAGTTTAATTAGCTTATTTTTTCTTCGACGTTATGTAAAAATTAAAGCATTATAAATCAAATTAAGAATCAGCTATAAAACAGTACCTGGAAAAACCTGCCATCTCTTTTTTGACATGTTACATGAAACTCAGCCCTCAGCAACGATATAAAGGATTACAGGATCTTATCGTCCTTTGATCTCTTTTGTGTTACTTGGTCGGGTCACTCCATCTTTAAAATCATCCTTGAAGTAACAGAAATAACATTAGACATCATTTTTAAATTCAATGTACTTCATACAGCACAGTAAGATATTCGGATGGGAGAAGAAAATTGTAATACACCTATGAGTGTACATCTTTTAATTTCAGCGAGTAATTTCAATTTGGAATTTTATACCAATCACTAGATGAATGACTATCGAGTTACACATATAGTGTTGATTCATGAAGTCCTTTGAGCTAGACTTGAAATTGGAAAACTTGATATACCGTTTCTAAAATAGGTTTCATGCCAGAACAAGTGTGAGTGATCCAAAGAGCAAAGGTTATTAATTATTATAACTTAGATTACAACTACACTTTGAAAACCGATGCACAATTATGAGAGAATTAGTGAAGACAAATTCCAGTTATCAAATCAAGGCTGAATAGTGATAACTACTTTACTAATTGGCATATAACATTTCATGAATAAAAACTTCGCACTTAGACGAAGTTTTCGACAAATCACATGGTTTTATGCAGTGCAGTACAATAGTTCTTCTTGTACTGCAAAATGTTTGATTCAAAGGAAGTGTAACAACTTCTAATGCAATGCGGTAAAAAGTGGAATAATTATTTTCATATACCAAAATAGCAGCTCAAAATGCTTTTAAATTACAGGGTGTAAACTTTTAAATTTAACCAGCTGTAATGCACCCTGTGCATGTAAACATGTTATCAAAATGAGCCTAGATCGAGTATGTTTGACGTGAATCGTGTAATAACTTATAGTATATCAAAGTGTTCATTTATAAAATACAACACCAATCAGAAATTTCATCCTTCACCACCACATGGGTCTATTGCCTGCTTCTACATGTAGGTCTGTGGGATTCCATGACGTTCACGCTCCTCCCACCGCCTGTTACCGTCCCTAATTTGATGGTAGTATCCTCTTTCCATAAGGTACACCTGGAAAACATGGTTAAGTCAAGATGGTTTAGCCACTAGTTAAGCTACTAGTTAAGCTACTAGTTCAGCCAATAGCTAAGTTAGGGTTCGTTTACCGCAAAATAGCTTTGTCAGACATCAATCTTAAACATGTCACAATTATTGCTGTTCTAATACATTCTATAAACAATTTCGCTGGTTTAGAAGCAATTTATCACATAAAATTCGTGAATGCTATTATAATGTACCCACAATGTAACACAATTTTGTTCGAAATATCCATTTTGACCATGACCATAAGGCATAACTTGACGTTTTAGTGGCCAAGGTACATTTTTTGCAATTCACCATAGTGAAAAATCATGGTCATGATCAGTGGTCAAATACAAACTTGACACACAATATTTTTCCCTAGTTATGTACTAGTGTTTTATCTATCGGGACAGTTGCCAGTTGCCTCTGTTGACCCCTCCCCCCCCCTCTCCTGAATACAGGCCTTTTAACTCTGACACAAAAATATTCATAGACGAATTTAAAAGAAATGAAGTCAGCACAAACCGTCTGTTCAGCTCGTAATCTGTCCATAAAGTAGAATTTCGATTTGATACCAATCAAAATACAAGCCAAAGAAAGCCCTTTCCAAACACTGAAAAGTGTACCATTAAGGCTCACGAAAAACAATTATATATTTGTTAACATATACACCCCAATAAAGCCAAAGCTTATACCAAACAATATGACAAGAACTCATTGTGATATGTGCTGAACTGCACTTTTCCAAAATTGGAAGTTCAAACAATGGAACTACCTTGACTTCTGGCACTCAAATACAGTTTGAAGCAAAGAAAACTATTAATGACTATCCAGGTAACCTTACAATTTCGTATGGGGTCAAAAAGGTTTTTCTCAAACAGAAATTATTAGTGTAACTAGAAATAAACTTGTTCAATATCTAAATATGTTGATTTGAATGATACTCACGTTGGTCGTAAATATGGTATGAGTCTTCCTACATCTTTGTAAGGGACCGACGGTGTAACCATTTTGTAGATTTTTTACATCAATCTAAAAGAATCATTTAATTAAATCCTAAATGAACAAAATAATAGATAATTGGTTCTACTGGATCCATACACTGGTTTATGCAGTGTCTTAGTACAGTGGAGGCAACTTGAGATACTAAGAGTGGTTAGTCTCCTCATCAATCACATGTAAGTCAGTAAACTAGAAAGGATTGCATAGGTTGAAACCCTTAGCATCATTACAATGCCCCCGCAGACCCAGCTGTGCCAGAGGACACTGTCAATCGTCATAAGGCGTTGGTGAAATAATCATGAAAGGATTTACTATGTGACTAGCAAAATCTTTTGTCTGGTTTTATAGCTCCACTATTTAGCTAGATTTTTTGACCATATTTAAACAAATCGCTCATAGTAAGCCCTTACACCAGAGGAGCCACTTGGGGACTGGCTTTTTTACCGCAGAGGGGTGACTTATTGATTAAACCTACAGCGTTCTACCACTGCTTAGCAATCATTTCAAACTACTTTACATTAAGTCATTCTATTGAAAACAATTCACTATTCAAGTAAAATATCCGGAGGTTGATAGACCCTGAAAATGACTAACAAATACTTGGGCCTTGGCACAACCAATAGCCTGCCCTTCACTTATTTCTGTTGGTAAATTCATATCACTTTTTTGTTGAATAAATAGGACCAGACGGGGAGGTGCTGGGAGAGAATATTGCATAAAGGTATGACGTGTAGGAAAACGTAGATGGTGCATGGAGGAGGCATAGAGATGATCTAGGCCGCTAGATTCTTGTTGCTTTGACCAGGGCCCTTTTCAAAGCATGCGTAGACACAAGGTTCCTTGATCCGAAGTTAACCAGACAAAGGACTCATAACGGCAGGCTTCAAGTGGGAAACCACACGCTCCTGTGTACAATTTAAAGCAGCCTTAAATGGTACAGCTATTTCTAATGAAAACAGAATTTGTTAGCTCAGATTTATCAACCATTTCGGACCGAAGGGAAACTAAATCAATAAAAGAATGGTTGAATGCCTCCAAAGTGCAGCTGGTAGAACTGCACCGAAGGTCAAAAAGACACCCTTTCAGTGCAGACTCTCCAAACGTAACCTTGGTAGACTAGCAAACTGTCTGGGAAATAACCATTGTAACAGTGTTCTTAGAAAAGAGAAAAAACATTTTACAGAGAAAAACATTTAAATTCTGGTTTATTGAATTACCAATATCATATGTAAAGATAAAGACCACTTATGGCTAACGACTCGAAGAACATTTTACCCGAAGAAACAAGCAAAAATTCTCAATAAAAGGGAATGCATTCCTATTTAACCTTAATAACTCCAAAAATATAAGTGCCTTCAAGAAGAAAACGACAGTAGTCTTCTGCTTGACAAATTCGACCTTGCAAGTTTTCCAAATTATTCTATATTCTTATTCTATTAAATTATATAGCAACGTTATTGTTGTTAAACATTAAACTTGACAAGAAGTTTTTCGAATTGATTTTGATCTATTCATAAAATGTTTTTACATAAGTACTATAAAGGTAATGACTTCCACATAACCTATGACAACTGCATAATCCTATAAAACACTTGTCTGACTTTGTCCGACCCTCATTCGAAGCGAATAGAGCTAGAGAATAAAATGACGGGAGGGTGCGCGCTACTGTACAAATAAAACACATCCAACTTAACCAATATACGATTCTCCTCCCTTCTACGTCCCCAAATTAAAGATTTATAAAGATTTAGGATTCAGGTTTACAACTATTGTAATAAAATATTTTTCAAGTGCAATCAATAAACAATGAACAAAAATACAAATATAAAAATCGTCTATACAGCAGTTTCCCCATTGCCCATATAAAGATAAATATTATGAAGAGCTCCATGAAAATATAAAATGTAAAAGTTATATACAAATTGTACAATAAAAACTACATTTGTGTCCCTGTGTCCTTGTATCCTATAGCGAACGATTTCACTCTCTTGACCTGACTCAACACAAGCTCAGCTCAGAGTGCAAAACTTAATAACATACCACCAAACCTAGACTTGACTTGAAGGCATGATATCTATATCCGTCTAACGTTAAACGAAACGCCAGGAGAGCAGCAAGCTGTCGCGCACGAGTCGGGTAATACCTCGACAAGTCCTAAACATCTTTAACAATCCAATCACGCGTGTTTAGCTAAGATATACAATAAATTTACCTAACCAGGCGCTTGTTAAACACGTACATCTCTGTGCAAGCTTAGCGCGAAATTAGGACGGACGCGCGACGCAAACGCGATAGGGCGCGCGCAGCGCCAACCACAGGGCTATTTTGGCTTAGAAAACTAGGTGTTTACGCCGCGCGCGGTGGTTAGTTGCTACACGTTGCATAGCCCTGCTGCCGCGAAGCGGCAGCCTCCGGCGCGCGCGAAGCGCGCGGCGGCGTGGCCGCGCGCAGCGCGGCCACGTCACAACGTGAGACGTCACAACGTGAGACAAGTGGTTAGGCTGCTACGCACTTAAAAGGGCTCTGGTTAGAGCAATACAATATATCTATAATGGTTTATCAACTCTTTAAAAAGAACTATTTTTCAAAATTTCTGGTGAATTGTACAAGTAGTATTTTGCCTAACTAGGTGCTTCCGCATGCTAAAGGCGTTTAATAAGAGCAATGAAAGTAGCAATGGTAACATTAGGGTTCACCTAACCAGGTGCTTACGTCGCGCGCAAAAGGGCTCGAGTTAGAGCAAACATTGGGGCACAAATTTTCCGGCATGCCTTTTCCACCATTAGCTTGCACATCCTCCGTATTTTATACCCTTAACTTCTCAACTTTTTCATCAGTACGCCTATGAATTATGATCAATCTGTCGTTTATAAATGCTAAAATACTTGGTCCTTAAAACAGAGTTATCGGAAAATTATGTAATTAAGTTAAGTTCTAGTCCATACAACTACTACTATACTGATGGTAAGCCATTTGCTATCACGTGATCATAATATATAACATTTTATAATTTTGTTCGCTTTTATTGATGATAAATGAAATGTTGTTTTATTCGTAAATTTTGTTTTATTACATATTCGGCTATACTGGTTTAGCTACGTAAGCACGTGGTAAGGTGAACAGTCGCCCAATGTCCTTTGTTCCTCCAGTAAGAAATAAGTTCAAATTTCACCCGTTAGACCATTTTGAACTAGCTGGTCTGTTAAGTTGTCATGTGAAATTGTTAGTTCTAAAACGCCTTGATAGTAAAACTCAAAATTAGTGAAACTCAAGATTTATTTTATACCTGTACAATCAAATCATATGATATAGAAAGTAACATGTTATTCAAAGCTAAGTAACTTTGTCAAGTTGCAAAGGCAAGTAACAAAGCTAAGTAACTTAGCCAAAGAACCTAGCACAAGGTCTTCATCATTATATCAAAAAGTAAAATAAGATGGATCTTAAATCTGCCATAAACAATTATTTGAAGAATGTAGCAACTTATCGCCGCTATCTGCTAAAAAGTCATAAAGTTATAAGGCGAGAACGTATTGATTCTTCAATATTATTTAAGAAATAAAAATAAAAAACATATTTAAACACATATTTGGAGAGATGGGTCAAGGCTCGACAGATAAGAGAGATAAGACTAGACATATACATTAGACATATACATTGAAAAATTTCTTTAGATTATGCAGCTTTATAATAGATATCTATATAATCTAGATCTCACTGATTATACTAGCTTAAAGTGATTATGATAATAAGTGTTTGTCAAGTGTGCTACCCTCCCCTTTCCATAGTGTTAAATTCCATTGTGTGTTCTAAACAATCTATATTACCGGTTTGATTTGTATTTGTTACACCTGTACCCAGGCTTTTACAGTTATACTGAAGGGGCTCCTGGAAGATTCTAGATCTTTTAACGGGAGATCCTCCTCAATTAACCCTCAATTACGGTTTCCCGGTCATTCGGCTGAGTCGACCGAAGAAGATTGCACAGGCAAATGCCCTTAGCGCACTCCTCTAGGATTGGTGGATGTTGATATTTGGCGGATGTTGATGTTTGTAGGACTGCTAATGTGGTTGCGTATAACATCTTATAACAATTGAGAACCATTGCGTATTCCTTGTTATAAGATGTTATAAGCAACCACATTAGCTGTCCTACTTCTTATCAAAATTTATGAACTGGCTAAACAATGGTTTTTCTTAACCTATCTTGGTATACTAATAATATTGCTATGTCAGACCCGGCTTGAAGGCATATATCTATCGCAGCAAAATCCAGGTAAATTTTTACAAATAAACATTCATGTATTTCATGTATTATATCAAATGCTTGGGTGCTTGGGTGACATGGTCTTTGGGCTACTTTTGTTTAGCCAGTTGGGATAAACTACTGACAAAATCAGATCACTAGCCTGTCTGAAAGTTGAGATATACTTGCCGAACGATACGAGATATTCTTGCTCAACGAACTCACCTAGGTCTAACAAGACAGTTGATCTGCTTATAGGGTACCTCACCCTGTTAGGTGGGATCACATGCCTGCCATGCAACTTTAATGAGTACGATATCCTTTCTGTAAGACAATGGCATAAAATTGATATATTTGTTGAAGTAATGGTGGTGTAGTTGTATCTAACCAAACTTTCTATGCAGAAGCTTCTAGAAGATCTGGGTTTGATTCCCAGATCCACCAATCCAAGGGCATTTGCCTTTAAAGCAATCTTCTTCAGTCGACTCAGCTGAACGACAGGGAAACAGTGATTTAAGATTAAGTGAGGAGAGTCTCCCGTTAAAAGATCTAGAATTTTCCAGGAGCCCTTTCAGTTTAACTGTAAAAGCTTGGGTACAGGTGTAACAAATACAAAATATGTTTGTTTAACTACATTAAGACCCCCCACACAGGATCATGCTTTTTATGCAAAATAAATAATGCTATATAATTAGTTTCTCAAAACCGAACTTACCTAGTGATGGAAGGAAGGAGATTGCAGAACTACAAGAACAAGGGCAATACAACAGATGAGCTTCGTAAACGTAGGGAGGAAGAGGGAGTGCAGATAAGAAAAAACAAGCGAAATGAGATGCTCCAGAAAAGGCGGCTTTGTGCTGACCCTCCAGCCCAGCAAACTCCACCCTCATCTTCAAATTTAGTGAGTTTGTGTTTTCCATTGTTTTTGTACTTGTTTCAGATAAAATATGATCCTTGGACATTTTATTTGTTATTTGATTTTGATTTTTATTCTTTTTGAAGGATATATTTCGAAATTAGGTTTGATTATACTGTAATATTATCTACTTATTATCTCTCCATTTGTATTTGTTTGAGTGGTTATCAATTATGAGTCAAAATATGCTCAAATTCGTATCCTCAGAATTAGATTATCCCTAGAGAACTTAGAGCTATGAAATCATATTTCAGGATTTTTCAGAGATGGTTCAGCAAATTGGGAGCAATGACCCAGGATTGCAGCTTGTAGCTACGACTAAGTTTAGAAAAATTCTCAGTAAAGGTTTGTCTTAATCGGTTTTTGATCTCGAGAACTGAAGCTAAATTCTTGGCGGATACAGATGCTTAGTTTAAATTCTGATTTAAAGCCCTAAGACCTGCCATGCTACTTCACATATTTTCAATTTTTAGTATATTATTCGCACTTCTTTTTTCAGAGAAGAGTCCGCCAATTGAAGAAGTAATAAGAACGGGCGTGGTGCCAATTTTAAAAGATTTTTTGATGTGTGAAAACAACATGACATTACAGTTTGAAGCGGCTTGGGCACTGACCAACATAGCCTCGGGCAGCTCACACCAGACAAGGACAGTGATAGACTGCGGAGCAGTCCCAATTTTTATCAGGCTGTTGGAGTCCCCGTATGAGGACGTTAAAGAGCAAGCTATTTGGGCTCTGGGAAACATAGCAGGCGATAACCCTGAGTGTCGAGACATTGTTATAGATGCCGGCATTGTGGACCCCCTTCTTAATATCTTAAAAACTGCACAGAAGTTGTCGATGTTGCGGAATGCTACGTGGACCATGTCTAATTTGTGCAGGGGAAAAAACCCCTCCCCAAATTTTGCAAAGGTTTGTATTCTTATCGCATTAAACATATATTGTTTTTCTTCCAAGTTATAGGAAAGTTGCATCATTGCTGAGTTTCTAAAAAGCGCCTGAGCTCACAGAGCTAACACCTCAGGTATCAGCTTGTTTACCAGTGTTAGCAAGGTTACTTTACAATAACACCTCAGGTATCAGCCTGTTTACCAGTGTTAGCAAGGTAACTTTACAATAACACCTCAGGTATCAGCTTGTTTACCAGTGTTAGCAAGATTACTTTACAATAACACCTCAGGTATCAGCTTGTTTACCAGTGTTAGCAAGGTTACTTTACAATAACACCTCAGGTATCAGCCTGTTTACCAGTGTTAGCAAAATTATTTTACAATAACACCTCAGGTATCAGCTTGTTTACCAGTGTTAGCAAGATTACTTTACAATAACACCTCAGGTATCAGCTTGTTTACCAATGTTAGCAAGATTACTTTACAATAACACCTCAGGTATCAGCTTGTTTACCAGTGTTAGCAAGGTTACTTTACAATAACGACGAGGAGATTTTAACTGACACGTGTTGGGCACTTTCTTATCTCAGGTATTTCATCTTTGTAATATTTTGAAATATATAGCCCGGGTTCGGTCGATTATATCAGTATATTATTACATCAGCAAATATTTCGGCAAATTCTACGTTCCATTTTTATTATCATGTGGAAACGCCTTATAATTCCCGATCATAGAGTAAGAGAATATCATATTTTTAGAGGGCAGCGGCTAGTCAGGTAGTCTGTAAAAAATTGTAGATAGAGTAATAGCGTAGCAAGTGACGATTTTAACTTGAGAAATTTAATTCAGAACGTACCGAATGTGTATTTTAAAGAATATTTTGGCAGATATGTAACCATGAAGCACATCTGTGTAAAACAAACAATAATGACCACGCTAAATAATCACGCTGAATAATCACACAATCCCTAGTGACGGCCCCAATGAAAAGATCCAAGCTGTGATAGACGTGGGAGTGTGTAGGAGGCTGGTGGAACTTCTGGTGAACCCGCAGTACAAGATTATCACACCCGCTCTGCGTACTGTCGGCTCTATTTGTACCGGGGACGACGTGCAGACACAGGTACGTACAGACACAGGTACATACAGACACAGGTACATACAGACACAGGTACATACAGACACAGGTACGTACAGACACAGGTACGTACAGACACAGGTACGTACAGACACAGGAACGTACAGACACAGGTACATACAGACACAGGTACGCACAGACACAGGTACGTACAGACAC
>JH152817.1:252576-270947 GCA_000226015.1 Mnemiopsis leidyi | reverse complement strand
ATACAACCCTAGCTAGCAGTCAACCTACACAAAGACCAACCGGGATTAATCAAGCCAGACTCTGATGACAAGCACTCAGCTTGTACATGTAACTATAATCGTGCTCTAAAGGCCAAGCCATCCCCAAGGCATCCACACAAGGTGGTCTCCTTGAGGTCCTTAAAGCAGGACATCCCCATGAAGGGGTCTTCCCGCTTGTGAAGTGACGACCTGCCTACTGCAGTTCCATCTTTATATAGCGAGCTAAAGTCACTAAAGTTGCCAAAGTCGCTAATGTCTTTGGACTAGGCTGGAAGTAAGGATTCGTCATACCTCGTGACCTGGTCACCTGCTACTCAGCTAGTGCAGGCTCAGGTTACGTTCTGCTTGGAATATTAACGTATAAGACATTGCCTTGCGTGCCGTGTGCTGTGTGGAGTGTGCGCATTGACGATTGAGATTGCAAGGCAAGTGTTAACCCGGTCGGTCTGTACTCCTGTTAGTTTATTTGTTATTATACTGTATGATAACAGTTTATGATAACTTCAAACTTGAATAAAATGTATCTTACATTATGTGCCTTGTCAGAATTTTCTGTTTTCGTTGATGGTTGAGATGGCGTATCAAACTGATCGATTACAAATTATGTTGAGGAGATATAATATTATATCTGCGCCGTATACCGTTTGACGAGATCATGTCATTATCCGCCGCGTCTACCGTCCAGCTTTGAGCTGCGAGAGTCGGTATCACCGCGACAATGATATCATTGTCTGACTTTGTCCGACCCTCATTTGAAGCGAATAGAGAATTTTATTCTCCTCCCGAAAATAAAATGACGGGAGAGTGCGATTTGTCCGAGCTGGTGACCTGTCCGAATGTGGAGCCGCGCGCGCGGCGCGCACTCATTTGGTCTACAATGCAACTGGTTTAGCAAACCCTTCTAATACATTTAATTCGCTTCGAATGAGAGACGCACATGTGAGCTTTTGTGTCGTGCGCCCGTCCTTGTCTGACTTTGTCCGACCCTCATTCGAAGCGAATAAAATGACAGGAGGGTGCGCGTTGACGAGATGATATCCGTCTAACGTTCTAACGCGAGGAGAGCATGGAACAGAAAACTGCGAGCCGCGCGCGGATCGGGTAACATCTCGACAAGGGTGCGCGCTGTCAGAAGTGTTGGGCTTTATAATGCATATGTATGTCATGTTTGATTAGTGAAATGTCGCTGTATATTTTTCTAAAGCCTTTTTGACGCGTGGCTTCATTAAAGAGCAAAGCAGATTATGGCGTAACGTCCGAGCTGTGAGATTTACGGGCCATGCCAATCGAAATCTTCTGTATGGAGTAAAAGAGTTATTGTTAAGCTAGTACTGCAGTTGTTGCCGTCTGGCTTGTTGTTGCAAGCTATAGTGTATAGTTTCTTGATGAACATAAACCCAACCCTCGCTTTGTCGATGCTTTCTTCTTGATGCTTTCTCTGACAATGAGTCCAGCGGGAAGTTAAGTTAGTATGCAAATTTCAGAAACGCGCCGTGGGTATTGTTGTGGAGGCAACTTGGGTGTTCAGGCGACGGACTCAAGGGGTTTGGGGTGCTCAGTCAATGTTTTATACCGGAATCCTTTCAAAGTGGCATAGATTTCACAGAATTGTTAAAAAACCTACGACTTGCAGTGTTTGAAAATATAACTATTTTTGACGGTGTGCAGATTTTACTTCATTGTCCATGTGGATATATTATCATTTGAACGAAAATTGCTGTACTGTACATGAACATAAACATGCGATGTAGAATCTCGCATCTTATGACTCGTATTGTAATTTTTATAGACAAATTAGCGGTATATTGAGAGCTGAGAAAACAAGACAGTTTAATGTTAGCTGTATGAAAACATTGCTCTAACCAGAGCCCTTTGCGTGCTACACGCTTGCCACCAGAAGTGGCTAGAAATTTATTATCATTTATTATTATTTAGCTACGTAGAACTTTATTATTTAGCTACGTAGAACTTTATTATTTTCTAGCTGCTCCGTGCGTAGCACCTGGTTAGGTGAATAAAAACAGGGCGGTGTAATGTGATCTGATTTCCAGTGTGACCTGATGTGACAAAATCTGAGCCAAGCAAAGATGACACTGTCAATGATTAAGAAGTGATATCAAGTTTAGAAATAGACGTTAAAAGCCTTAAAGCTCTATTTGCAGTCGGTTAAAATACACACACATCAACTATCAAAAGAGTAAAACTGATACTCTCGAACAGTCTGCTGCTGAGAATCGACACAAAACTCAAGGCGTTCTCCAACGCCCCTGGCCTAATTAAGATACAGGAAACGACCAGATTTTACAGCACGCGGGGCGCTGGGCGTTTTATGTGTTATTCTAAATGGGCAAAGGCATGGGCGCACGTGTTCTCCAATACCCCGTCAGCCTGATCAACACTATTGTAAAGCATAAAGGGATTACCATCCACAGAGCTTATATTTTGTTTTTATATTGTCCTTACTTTCTCTAGAATGACCCGCGTTTAAACGAGTAGCCCTGTTAATAATCAGGGAAAGCCTTGGCTAAGAAAAATTACTCCCAATTATTTTTCGAATGTCTTACGGCAAGCCTCTGGCAAATTCAGATACATTGGATTGTTCAGTTTATAGTCGTTGAGGTTCATAAATTGGATACAAAGGTTAACTGTCAAGGTTGAAAGCGACCAGGTACTGATTTTGTCAACTGTTAAGGACTACTGAGTACTGTGATCTCTGGGTTTTTTTCCACTTGGCTGACCCCCGTTTCTCGAGCCTCATGTCGGATGAAGAGAGTGAGGAACTACCTAGAGGATCTTAAGAAGCTTTCTGATGAATTAGAGGAGTTGCTGTTACCATCATAGTTCATCACACAGTCTTTGAAATGTGTACTTTTTTTTAAATACAATTTTTTTTAAATACAATTTTACTGTGTTTTTAATGAATTTTTAGAAGCGAATAATCAAATTTTTGACATGAAATGGGGGTCCTAACTGTGATGTTATCATTATGGTGATTTACCTCTGAAATTATGCAAAAAATGTAAAAAATGAAGAGTGTCGATTTCTGATTTCTTGATAAGTGAGTTTTGCCTGGTGTTCAAGGATGGTGCATTTTAATTTTCTGAGGTTGGGAAGATCCATTTTAGGGTCACACCAATATGAGGGCTATGTCATTAAAGTGGATAAAAAGGAAAGTACATTTTAATTTTTGAACCCAGATTAGGGCTAATTTACAATGTTTGAGGCTGAGTTGTTAAGAGAAGGTGATCATTGGATTAACCTCTAATCATCACTTCAGCCTTGATGGAAACCTTCCTGCTTGGACTTCAGCACTCTCTTTTGGTTAGGGGTCGTTCACATATGACGTCAGCAAATTTTCGGTAATTTGTATCCCCCCTCGGTCATCATTTGTCATTATGACAAAACCTCCCCTATATGTCAGAGGTAAATTACCATAATGACATCATCACAGTCGGACCCCCCCCTACTTCATGTCAAAAAACTTAAATTTTGGTCTTTTAATTTGCAGTCATTTTTAAAAATTTTTTATACTCAATGAAAACAGTGAAAAACAGTGAAAACAGTGAAAACACAGTATTTCATTAGATTTCTGAATCAGAATTTTTATTTGAAAATTTTGCTTCTGATTTTGTAAAATTCTGATAAAAATTTTCAAAAGAAATCAAAAATTTTCTTGAAAAGAAATCAAAAATTAAAAAAAAGATCCTTAAAATCCTAAAATTTTTTGATGACATCATCATTGGTCAATCCCCCTCCCTCCCTCGTCATCAATCGTCATCATTTGGAAACCCCCTCTCCCCTCTAGGTGATGACGTCATATGTGAATGACCCCTTAGAGCAGAAAACTCCGCATCCACTTCGGGCGGAATGAAATTCTGCCCTATGGTAATCATTGAGGATAGATGAATAAGAAATGATACAATTGTGGTCCACCCACCAACGGGGTCCAACTGTGCGTAATGATATAGCTGTGCAGGTATACAAAAGGTTTAGCTGGGAAAGCAGACCAACTGGCCCAACTCAATATCCAATGGTCATTGCCTATTGCTTACGTGCACCAAAGAGTCCACCTTCATTACCAAGTGATAATGTGACCGAGTTGAATGAACTTTCAGAGAATAAAATCATGTTGGAGAGGATCAGGTAAGCTTAGTCAGCATCCATGATGTTACAAACCCTCTGGGGCATTGCATTACTGCACCCAGTCTCCTTACAGTAAGCTTACAGTAATGGTACAATAAGAAACAAACAAACATGTGGACACACACCGAATGGTTTTGAGGTTCACTAGCTAGCTCAGAAAGGGACTGAGTACTGGTTCAACTTTGGTCTGTCAAATACAAGATGCCTGTGCAGGTAATAGATATGCAAGTTACATGTGGCCAATCCAACTCGGCTGCTGCACTTTACTGCTTTGCCAGCACAGACTACTAGCCTGGATTGCATCGTGATGGCTCATCTTGCTTCCTGGAATCTGGCTTGTGAGTCATGGTGTGCAGGAAACAATAGACCATCAACAATGCAAGCCCAAATAGACAATGCAAGCCCAAAAAGAGATGGAGGGAGAGATGCTGCCTGCCAATGCAACATGGTGAACCTCCATTTACAGTGCTGCAGCGCTCCCACTTCTTTGGGCATGAGGGTGTTGGCGTTTCCAACCAGCCATGACAGACAGAGTCAGTTCCCAATTTTGGTTTGCTTGAGAATGTCAGGACAATGCCGTTCTCTAGGACAATCGGTTTAGTAACCAGCTGTCCCAGCACCACATCTGATGAGAGATGTGGTTTAGATTGGACTAAGGCTACGCAGGATGAGTATGTTAGCCTACAGCCAGACACAAGTCTGGCTGCATTTCCCGCTTAACACCAGGAGGAGGTACACTCAAGTTGGGCATTAATTTTTGTCTTGCTATTCAGGCCCGAGTGTGTTCTAGGATAAATGTTGTACCAATCACAACTTAGAGGCCTGCTTGAGTGGGAGGTTGCAAGAACATGTAGAAGTGTTAACCCGAATTGGTTGATAAGATAAAAGTGCTTTCTCTGATGACATACTTTTTTTGTATTGAACTATATTTATAATAGGAGTTTTTCAACGAAATGTAAAAGTAAACAGTGCAATGTCTGACTGCAGTGATGATGAAGCTGTCACTGACAAGCAGCTGAAAGTTGTAATTGTTGGCGACGGTGCTTCAGGAAAGGTAATTATATGCAGTAAATGTACTATTGGTAGTGCAACTACCATATTTATACCACTAGCTTGCAAGTATTCATGCAATTAATGCACAAGCTTGCGATTGCATTTATTAAAGTTATTTCACGAGCTTGCCAGTGCAATTACATATGGTAATTGCAATATCAATAGTGGTATTAATGTATTATTCGACTGCAATGTTAATAACAGCTAAGGCAGCATAAAAATTCCAATTCAATATCTCAAGTTCTCAAGAATTGAAGTAGGAAAAGCCAAATCACACATTTTACTAATTTAGTCCACATAAGGCACAATTCTCCACAATTGATCTCTTATAAAACATTTGAGAGGCCCCTACATTACTAATAATTTACAAATGAAAAAGTGGATGGTTTACTTAACCCGGCCCGAATATGATGAGAGCCTAGAGCCCCCACAGCCATTAGGTAACCATGTCATGTGTCAACTCCCCACAAATTACAGGGAAGGAGCCCTGAGGGTCGGAGCATAGAGGCGCCTGTAGACAGACCTAAGTTCAAGTTATCAGCTTGGTTTCACAACAGAGGGCCGTAGCCCGTATTTTGATAACGTCATTATGTGTGCTTGTCGTTGTTGAAAATAGCAACACAATTCCCCGACGTAGTTAGGTCATAACTTAAGATATAGCTCAAATATACAGCGGTATTACTATAGTGGTATGTATTACTATTGTTATTACTATGGTAATTACTATGGTAATACCACCATGATAGTTAAACTCTTGTGGTATCATAATATTGATTTTACTGAAAACTAGCAAAGTAATGCCACTGCAGTAAAATAATTCATGTTAACATACATCAGACGTATATTAAAAATCCTGTTATTATTACCGATGTTAACGTAGGTTTCGGTATTAAAAACTTGATAAGTAAGCTTCACCTGATTCGAAAACATAAAAAAAATTGCTAAATTCGAAAACATATAGAACATTTGCTAAAGCAAAAAGATTTTTAATCACTGTTTAGTATGTATATGGTGTACTCTGTAAATGTTTGGTGGTTTTGCTAAATATTTTAAGCGTGATCACTGAGTGACTGCATGAACAGCAAAAAAGATATACAATTACGAAATCAATTTTCATTTGTCTTTATCACCATTGTTTTCAAATAGGCAGTCAATAAATGAACATTAACGAGATGGTTTCATCTTTCAAAAAGGTTACTGCCATTCGACATCGAGTGAGTGAAATTGTAAATAATAAAAATTTAACCAAGAGCATTAATCAATTTCAGACATCAATTGCCACACGATATGCACAGAGCTCATTCGGAAAGGAGTACAAACAGACGCTAGGAGTTGATTTCTTCCTCAAGAGAATTGTTCTGCCAGGAGAAACACATGTCGCTCTCCAAGTCTGGGACATAGGCGGACAAACGTTGGGCGGGGCCATGCTTAACAACTACATATATGGAGCTCACGTAAGTTGTAATGGTCGTAGAGTTTATTGAATTTAAATGACAGGTTGTCAGCTATAACTTAAATTAATGGCACGGTAAAAGGTATTTCTTGATTAGTCCGCAGTCCTATCTATTTCTGTACACTCACTCTTCACGTACATCTATATTATATATATGTATATAGACCACGGTTGCAGGCAGTGATGATGGTCTATGACATAACGAATGCTCAAAGTTTCGACAATCTGGAAGACTGGCTTGCTATTATCAAGAAGACGTGTGGACAGAAGCTCCCAGCATTGGCTCTTGTTGGGAACAAAAGTGAGATTTTAAATCGATGTTTTAATACACTTGATGATTAACAACTACGAATATCATAAAGTTCATACAATTAAATGTCGATTATGTCATCTGCCTCTGAACTCTTAAACTCCCGATGAGATAAACTCAGATATATTTTGTAAACTCTCCCATTGTTCAGTTGACTTGGATCACATGCGTGCCGTGAAGAATGACCGACATCAGAAGTTTGCTACTGATAACAACATGTCGTCACATTTCATTTCAGCCAGGACTGACGACCAGGTACGGTAAATCTGTGAAACACTTTTGGTTAAAACAGCTCTTTTGATGCTTATCGACCAAAGTATCTACATTCCATCGTTGAGTGTAAAATCAGAATAAAAACATTGTAAAAACATCTTTAAAATCTGTAACATAAAAATATGAGCATGCTTGTAAACTGTTTACTGATCGAGAAGCGATGGAAGGCAAAACCCCTTAGCCGTGTTGAAGCTCTACCTAGCTCCAACTGGGAAACCGTACATTTTTCACAATTAATTATTTAGATTTCCGCATTCTCAACGAGTGAGAATCGTCCAGTCGACAATCAGCATATATCGTGCTTTTTTCAAATAAATCCTCAACTTTATATAGGTACTCATGAGCTCTTTATATCGCACATATTTTTCTATCTTAGTTCGCGTAGACGGTTTAAGAGACTGAAAGCAATATGGCTATATCGACCTAGAATTTGTGTTAGTGAATCTAGTAACTGCAACACTAATAACTGTGATACTAATGACTGTGATACTAATGACTGCAACACTCTATCACAGTTTTAAATTTTTCGCCGAAAGTTAGGCTTTAATAAAAACACGAAACCGACAATTTTCGCTATTAAAATATGTGGCGTTTCTTTACTTTCTGTTTATGAAATTTAGGTTACATCAGTACCTTAGAAATTTTTTGTACTTAACCATAACAATGATAATATACTTTTGATAGTAGTTTTGTGAAATACTCATGTGATGAAAAGCGTCAAAAATTTCTTTGCCAAAGTTTCATGTTTGTTTGACATCAAAAGAAATTTTTTGTCCCATCTAATAAAGTTGAAATTAAGATTTGTCAATATAGCAGGACGTCAAAAGTTAGTTTAAACTATCATAAAAAAGAATAACAGTAATTAATCTATATCTGACACAATATCTTGAATAGCTGACTATCGTTTTGTCTGTTTAAAACACGATTGCAGACCAAACCCTCGGATTCCGAATTAATAAAACCTGCAAAGCCGTACCAAGCTACCGCACCTTAACAAACTATTCCCTCAGTCACGCCCAATTTCCAGCCGGCTGGTCTTAACCCAAATATCTCCGCAGGTCTCGTTGTGTTTCCAGAAGGTAGCAGCCCAGGTCCTTGGCTTTAAACTCACGAAGCAGGAGGTGGAGAGCCAGCAGACAGTGGTTCGAGCTGAGATCGTGAAGTATTCCAACTTGGAGCCTCCCCGGTCTGCTGCCAGCAACCACCAACGCAGTGCTCTCTGTTCCATCCAGTAACTTGGCAACCTGCCAACATCCCGGTCGATACCTTTACCTCGTCGGTACTGGAAAGAAATAAAGTTAGAACGAGGAGAAACTCGACAAGCATTAGATCAAGTTGCGGTCTTGTGGCGACTATAGTGAAGTACCGGCCGCCGCTAAACAATTGACATTGATTGTAGTGGGAAAATTGTGTCAGGGCCTGACTGATTAATGGGAAATAGGGAATAGGGTGTTTTGTAGATCTTTGTATTTGTATATTTGATGAGAAGATCGGTTGAAAAGTACGGTTGTATTTAGATATTCACAGTCATAATTATATCTGTATGTTTCCCCAGAAGTACTCGCTCACTTCTTCCGGAAAGTTTGAAGAATAAGCGGCGTTTAAATCATGATGATTCAGACAAATTTAAACGTGATGATTAAAAGCACCGTGCAGAAGTACTTATTTCACGTACTAAATTTTAGTGGAGTTTTAGCATGCTGCTTCAACATGTTCCGTCTCAGTTATTGAATCTTCCCTTTTCTTATTTTCCTTCATAGCATCGGGATATCGATAATTCTGTGAAACTAATTAAATTTACATGTTCCCTTCTTGCGTTCGAATATCTATTATGCAACTTGTTGAAGCACAAAAAGCCATAGGACTCTCTAATATCATATCCGTTGGGTTTAAAGTTATTAAAATTTGAAATATGCGCGGTGCAACATTTCGAGGTTCTGATAAACTTTGAAAAGCCCGATTATATCTTGAACAAATAGCTGCCAGTAATTTTGGTAGACGAGGTATTTCTGTTCAGTTTGTCCACCTCTACCGATTTTACCAACGTCTCGGTTCTTATTCAGTGTCAACTTGGTGTTAATGTGCAAGATACCCGCCTCCAATTGCATATGTTTCTCGCTGTTTTGGCCTGATTCAATTTTGTATGTTAGAAATCTAACTTATTCAGATTTATTTGTCCTGTCAAACTTGTTAGTATTTATTGGTTTTTTAACGTCTCAAGTACATTTGTTGTCATGGAAATGCACAAAAGCACAAGACATGCAGACTGCAGAACTGAGATGAAACCTAGCTTTTCAATTTTCGTCTGCTTAAGTCATTGACAACTCACTAACATGCTTTCCTAATAAAGAAATATCTAACTCACCTCGTTCTTACTTACAGTATGTACTTTCAAAAATCTTAAAATTATACACTTTAATTTTCTCACTAATTCATCTCGCGCAGAAAATAAACATGATAATAATCCCCCCTCCTACCATCTGCTACTACTAACTACTCCCATCTACTATTCCTTCTACTATTTCCATTCTACTACTTCCCTCTACACCTCTCTTCTACTCCTCCATCTAATACAACACTTTAACCGTGTTACAGCCGTTTAGAATTTTCCTTGTGTTGAAAGAGGCCAAGCTGCTAAACAAACTCGTAAACATATGCTGATTTTTTGCATGCAATAAAATACTATTAAGACCGATATTCTGTGAAAGTTTCATCAAAAGTTACAACATACAGGCTGAGTTACAGCCGTTTGCCACACTTTTTTGACGTTTTGAGACATTTCCCTGTGTTTGAAGACGTCTAGCTCCTAAACTAACTCGGAACCCTATGCTGACATTTTGCATGCAACAAGATACTATTAAGACCGACATTCTGCGAAAGTTTCTTCAAAAATAACAACACACAAGTCGAGTTTCAGCCGTTTTTAAAATTTTACTTGTGTTTAAAGACGTCTATTCTTTTCAAAAGTACTCCTATCCTTGTCACAATTTTGACAATAGGCCGTTATATGTCGCTGTAGACTGAGGTCCTGACTAGTTCTACCGATCTGATATTATAACAAGTGTTTTTATCTTAAAATTATTCCTCTGATAACTGGCGACACTTTCTGGATTATGGACATTAATTGGATCTGGTACCACTTCATGATCACGCCTAGATGAGCCTTGGTGGAGCTTCGGGTATTTTTTCATTTTTCATGATTCCATTGTCAATTCTGGTCGTTTTTGATGGATGGAATTTAAGGAACGATCCACTTCCCAATACAAACCATGAACCAGGCACATTAGATCCGTTTAAGGGCCAAAAATGTTTCCATTTTGAGGAATCATCTATTGACTTTTATAGGAGTGTAGCGCGCGGCAGATTATTTGGAAACAAAGCAAAAATTGTTACCTCGCAGTGCAACAAAAATGTGAATTAATGATAAATATTAGCGATGTTAATGAATATAAGCGATCTGCGATATTATAAGACTTCAATCAAAATTCCAATTAAATAAGTTAACTATGTAACTGATCATCGCTTAACATATTCTAAAATTTGCATATGATTTATAACAAGACGATGGTTAAGAATTTATCCTGGTGAGATGGTACGCGAATCCTGGCTCCCGTAAATCGTAGTTCGCTTTCCCAGAAAAATTACTAAATACTATTGACAGGCAGGCGGCAACTTGCCAAGCTCTAAATACTTTTCCATCAGATATAACTCCTAAACAAGGCGTGGCTTCACTGTAAAAAGGGGCATTACCGACTGGGCTGTGAAATTGAAGTTTTACTTTTATATTGAAGAAATTGTAGTCGCTAACTCATCACTTAAGAATTTAAGAACAATTTACTTATTATCATTTACCGACGTCCGACTACCGTCAAAGGTTAATTTGTTATTGAAGCCTAAGAATTGGCAAGTTCTTTTTGGCAGATGTTTAATAGATTCAGGAGTATTTGTTTCTAAGATATTAATAAAAAAGCCCGAAAAGTGTGAAGTCCTACCTTGACTCGCTGCCTAAGAATTAGTTACTTCCAATTATGACTAACTGCGAAAGTCGTAAATAAGGAGCCTTTAGAAGCCCTTTGGTCTTTGGAAGCTACTATTGACTATGCAAGAACTAAGAAGTAACGAGTAGAATTAACTTAACTAAGAAATATCAAATGTTTACCTTGTTAAATTAAGAACAATTTGTGCTCTTTCAAAATTTTAATTGAACTTATAATAATTAATACTTTATACTATCTTTAGAGTTAAAATTTACCTGTTGGAGTCAAAAGAAATCATGGGACTGGTCTATTTTATTTTTCTAATGTGAAATGTGTGACGCAATTTTGCCCAGATCCAACTACCAAGACTCTTTGATCTTATATACCTACTATAATAAGAGCCAGTTGGGGGTACCGCGAACGTACGTGCGCTGAACCTTAAAGTTAAATGAATTAAATTGGAACGGTATTTAAGCCGCGCATTGGTTTGTGCACGTGGAAACTGAAGTTCAGTTCTTTATTTCATTTTCCTCGTATGTATATGTCGGATGTCCTCAGCGTACTGTGAGGCGTTATCTTTCTTAAGCTTCAGCTTTGCTCTAACGTTCTTAATTCTTGTGGCTCTGTCATTAATTCTTGTGGCTCTGTCATTAATTCGCAGTTAACGATTTGAATAGGAGTTTGTGTTTGTGAATGCCGAAGTAAAGGCTTATCTCCTATATTGATTGTGAACTAGACAACGAACTAAGCCTTCACTGTTTACACTATTTCTTGAGAATTGAACTGGCAAATAAACATGCAAACAGTACAAATTTGGAATTATCCCAGTTTTGACATAAAAAACTGGGACCGCCCTTGTTACTTGCGGGAGTGAAGTCAGAAGTAGAATGACGGCGTGACAGAACGATAGTTTTTTTAGTTAGTACATCTGTCATATGAATAGTTTTCGGGGTGTTATCGGCTCAGCGTTATTATGAATAGGGGATTTACAACTTTCTTTGTTCATTATTCGTATTTCGTATTATATTTGCACTGAAGGGGCTATTGTAATAACATACGGCATATGATAGGATTAACGACCAGATATATTCTTTAACGGATCAAAATTTGTCGTTTTTTATCTCGGTGAATACTGAATAGATACCGATCCTACCGTGATAAGTTTTTCAACAGGTCACGTTTCAATAACTTAATAAGCAAACTGGTGTTTTGCCGATTGTCGCCAAGTCAACGATTAGATCACGGCGCTTTCTCAAAGTTTTGCTATTACTATTCGTAGTACTTTTATATCTTCCTTATCATTATTGATTATTCTGTTCTTATAATGATATGTTTTTGCAAATTCTACTTTACGACCATTATATGTGTGTAGCAAGTAGCAACGTTTTAACTTTTTAACGTTTTCAGGATTAGCATTAATCTCGAGTTCTTTGTGTCTTAGGGACACTATTATTTTGCTTATGTGTTAAACTTGCCTGATTGCTTTTGGCGTTAAGACTCATTTCTTGTATCCTACTAGTACTGGCAAATTTAGGTTTTACATTAGTATGTATTAGTGTAAGGAGCACGAATTAGTTTTACTCATATACATAGATGAGATCGAGCATCAAACTATATCAGTATAATAGCCAGTACGAAATTTTAGATAAGTGGTGATTTTTGCGGATATAATCAGAACAATTGCTCTATTACTCGTTTACACATTATCCTTGCTATGTAGGACTTCTAGACTTCAGTAGCTCGCAGGTTTAGACTAAATGAACATGTTTTGCTAAGCTCTAAGTTTTGCCTCATGCGTGTTTAGTGTTAAGCTTTCTTCTTGTGGTCAGAGCATTAGTATAAATTTTGTTGTTCCTGACTAATTTATTCTTTTCTACAAGAATGATATTACTTACTGAATGTTTGCTCTATAGACTCTACTTGTCCAATGTCCAAGTCCATATCCAGCCGATGAATGAATAATGATATAATGATATTGCAATACATTCTAGAGTCAATGACCAGAAGTTCCTTGAAGTCTACGATAATATGAAAAAACAAATTTTCTTTTGCGACATGCTCTGTTCGGCGTGAGAAAAAATAAAACATAGATATCAAATGTTAATAATATGCGATCTAACAAACAATACGTACTTTAACTTATTCAATAATTCAGTGAATGTGGTAGATAAGGATGCTATAGGTCTGTGTCATTGTATCCTGAGGTGGACGGCGAATAGAGTTGTAGATTTGTAACCCTCGTCTTCTTTAAACTTACTGAAAATCTATGTTCATACACTGTGTAATATAAGAGGAATTTACTTTTGTATGGATTCTTTGAAAATGTCAGCCGACAATTGAGGAATGAAAAGTTAAACAACATGTCCCTTAGTAGTCGTATTTTCGTGCAATCGTAGTTGCTGGATACCACATCAGTATTCAGCGCCCGTTCATTAGGTCTATGCAGTACTATTCATTGCTAATAACATCTAGCCTATCTCTTAACTTAAACTTGCTGGGTGGTTTGTAAAATCTTAAGAATTCCGTTCCCTAATCAACAGGTCTTTGACATGAGAGGTTGCCTGAAAATTTTTCAATTTAATCTAAATTGTGAAGTAAAATGAGTGAATTGATAAAGAAAGGATTCCATGGTAAATTCATGTTGGATAGGATTCTTAAAAAACGTTTTCATGATAATTTATCAACCAAACACTCAATTTCAAATTCTTGGTTTCAAATTTTTCTCTCTGGATCTCAATAAAAGACTCTCTAAGTCTCTCCAGAGTTTGTTAGAGGATGGCGATGGAGATTGGAGGTTCGAAGTTTTAGTATCTGATTAAGATTACAAAACCCGGCATGGTGGTAAGTGATAAATTATAGCATGTAGCGACACGCAAAAGGAAGAAAAACCCGGGAAATCTGTGATCACTAACGAAGCGCTAAAAGTCAAGACTTAAGCGTTGTGACCGACTAAGCCCTTAAATCATATTATAGTCTAAGTAAGCACTCGAGGTTAGAACGGCATGGAACAGTTATGCAGCTGGGAATGATTCTGTTAATGTAGCAACAATTGACACGTCGAGCTTTCTCAGTTCTATAAACCAATAATTCTTGGAATTGACTCAGTCCCGATAGAAATAGACTTGAAATGGCCGATAGAAATGGGCTTTAAGTGGCTGGAAATTAAAGTTGAGGCGTACAGATATGACTTTAGAAATATTTACTAAAAGTACCACTGCACTTTGATTTTATAAAACTTCAAACTTTACGGTTACCCAAACTTAAATCCTTAGTCAATAGAATATCATCGCTCCGATTCCTTCATCGCTGTATTATCAAGGCACTTATAACGCATAGACCGGTAAAATATTCAGAAGGTGTGTCTTTTAGAGACCTGCCAGGTATATTATTGTCCTATGTTATGTTATTTTGTTGGTTGTTGTCGTGCTATCAATAGAGAAAGATATATATGGAGGAGGGTCCCAAATTTTTCGTATCATGTGACAGTGATTCACCAATGAGATGTTAGGATTGCCCGATCAATATCGAGCAAAGGTATCACGTGATATAAAAGATTTGTGACCCCTCCCCTATGGACGTCAGAATTCTTGGGGACGAGTCGTAAATATTTTATATAACATGTCCCCTTTTCTCTTAATTAATGGTCGTATCTGTCTTCTCATTGGTCAAAACCTGTCACATGTTGAAGACATTTTTCGACTCTTCCCCACGAATTCTAACGTCCAATGTCCATTGAGTAATAATTATTATATATATATATATATATGACTATGCCAACGCCTGTTGTTTCTACATCTACTCATTTCACGCATTTATCGATAGCAATCCTGATAACAAGTATTACGACACAATATCAATGGATTGGCCGCAGTTGTTACAACACATTCTCTGTCGTCAGCAGACACAGCGTGGATTTTAACCTTGATCATGGTTTAAATCTCTCGTATTTTGTGGCTATATGTAGTGAGTACAAGTGTAGCCAGTATATTGAGAACAGTCTTGTTTATTTCAATAGAATACAGGTTAATATTTTAAAGGTTACATTTCCCCTGCCGTCTTTTACCGAATGACTCCAGTGATGCTGTAAAGACTAAGCCAGTACGAAAAATTAAACTTTGATCTTTGTAGGGTTTAATTTAATGATTAAGTGGTAGTTCAGATTGTATCATGCACGAAAATATGATGAAACAATATGATCATTCACCAAAAACGTGAGAATTACTTTTGTGGATGGTCACCAGGGCGTGAGGTGGTCTATGGTCTCCTCAAAATAACAAAAATTGTCTATCATGAAAATATCGAAGCTTTGTTTACCTCATGTTTACCTAAGGCTTGGGACTAATTGCTTAATTGTATTGATAGCGTTCTATGTAAGTATACATAGTATAGTTGCTAGGGTTACAATCAAAAATTGAACAATAACTGATTCGACTGTATTGCGTCAGTCGCTTTAAACTGAAATCTTACTGACGCCATCCAATCAAATCATTCATTGTTTATCTGCTTTTAAATCTCATTCCGCTTATTTGACGAAATGTTTCCAATTCAATGTTGTTTTCTTGCATTTGGAGTCATTTTATGTTGGATTAAGCTTGTATTAGGTATATAAGGTAAATCAAACCAGGCCCGAATCAGGAAGTAAGGTATGTCCCATGCTCTGGAGGTCAAGTTAGAGGCGTCTGGTAGAATTCTACTGAACGCCTTCGTCCGGCGTCCATTTTTCCCGTGACCGGTCAATAGATGTCAAAATTATTGAACACCGAAAAAGTATGATTGAATTTGTTTTCCAATGCACCTTTCTGTAATTCTCTACCGTGGGAATTGATAATTATATACCAGAAAGCAACTTTTGTTTTTACTTAAAAGTAACATTTGAACTCAATCATGTACTATATTATTCACGTTGGCCACCTGTAATTCTGTATTGACAATCGTTTATAGATAATAAAATTAAACTCCTTAAGGTGTACATGTGATCTTATCCGAAATTACAAGACGAAAATCAGTGAGATCGGCTTGCGATATTTACTTTGAATCACGTGACACAGGTTCACGTCAAATGGTAGAACAACTGACGTGTAACACGACGCATTAAGACAAGCCCTAAAAGTCAGTGTCGATCAGAACGTCAAAACCGCCCCGCTCACATCGTACATATTTCTTTCTGACGCTGTGAATTTTCACGACACATGCTCATACTGTCGACGATTGAAGAGTTTAAAACGCGGTTAAGGAGCATTTTGGAAACTTTAGCACGTCTCATGACACATATTTGGGAGCTTTAGCAGGTAGTTTACGTAAAAGAGCTGATCGAGATTAGGGAGTTCAAAGATACGGATATGAACTTTATTTTAGGTCAATAACTTTTGTTTGGACTGCTTTTTAGAACTCCATGTTGAATTGATCAATGCAAATGCATAATGCATGTACTTATCTGAAACATTTCAGTCCTCAAGTTAGTCTAACGCTACAAGCTCCGCATAGGCCATTCTTACGAAGTTCTAATTAGGGAGGCCAAGTACAGGATTATTCGGGTATAAACATTCTTATTTTATCCTAATCTTTAGTAAAACAATCAGCAAAAATATTTATATATTATTATGTCATTCTTAGATAATATAAGTCGTAAAATTTTACACTATATTTTACAGCTATAATCTATTTATATACGGCTTAGGAGATTGGGATTTCGGTAATTTCTGCTCATTACTTTTTCAACTGGTTTCAAATAAATATTGCATTTTATACATTAGCTGGCATTCTTTAATAGGAAAGTGTTCAGATATTGAATCAGAATTTCTCGATCGGGTTCTTATCATGAAACTGGTTAATTTTTTGGTTTTTTAATCGCTTCGAGTTCACAGCCTTTTATTATTTCATCAAAACCTCTTCCTGGTTGTGAGAAACCCATCGGCCTGCCCCCTCAAAATTCAGTTTGCCGTCTGGAAAAAAAGTAAGGAACACTTATGCTTACGTAAAAATCACCAGAACTGAATATTTCATTGCATCAAGGCTCGGCGCAATGATCGATATGTTAGAACTGCGAAGAAAGGCAGTGGCTGGACGATAGTGCTTGCACCGCCTTCTTTAAAACTTGATAAGGTTTCACCTTAACTTGTAAACTGTATAATTATTCTGGATTTATTATTATGCGTTTGTTGGTCTATTTCGGCACTTTGACACAAAGTGATGCTACAAAGAAGAATTCTCAATTGGGTTGTTATGAAGATTTCTGTTTCATTTATCGGGGATTTATATTACGCTGCCACATTTTCTATGTTACAAAATAGTTAAGTATTATGATTATTTATCTTATATTTTTTATCTCTCGCCGGTGTCGATTTATTGAGTACTTATTCTACTTGCTCACGACGCGTACCCGTTTTCCCTGGTATTTACTTTCGCTTTGTCAATGTCTACTGGGCTTTGATAATTCTTCCTCATACTCTGATACTGATTCAGAAAGCTTTTTTCCACATCTTAACGGTTGCACTTGCATATTCTTGGCATATTCATGACATGTTACAATCTTTTTCTGGACCGCGATGCCTAAATGTCTGAAAGAAAAAGTCTTTCCTCGCAACAGCGTGCCATCGTTGAAGTGAGCCACCAATTCATCAAATCAGAAAAATTTCAGCCCAGTGTTGGCAACTGGTCTTTAAACAGTAGGATGAATGATGATCAATGCGAATAGGGTCCCAATCAGAAACAATGTTGTGAGGTAAGCTGTGAAATAGCTGTCATTCTTGACATCAAAAGCTCAAGCTTTGGAAGTTGAGCATGGTTAGTCAATTAGAAAAATATCAAAAGTAAGGTCTTATTTTATGAAGCTTGTTTTTTGCTTAAGCGGTCTTTTAAAATCGCATATAATCTTATCTTATCTTATCTTATCTTATCTTATCTTATATTATCTTATCTTATCTTATCTTATCTTATCTTATCTTATCTTATCTTATCTTATCTTATCTTATCTTATCTTATCTTATCTTATCTTATCTTATCTTATCTTATCTTATCATATCTTATCTTATCTTATCTTATCTTATCTTATCTTATCTTATCTTATCTTATCTTATCTTATCTTATCTTATCTTATCTTATCTTATCTTATCTTATCTTATCTTATCTTATCTTATCTTAT
>JH152817.1:201550-252565 GCA_000226015.1 Mnemiopsis leidyi | reverse complement strand
CCGACCTCTTCCACCATTTTATGCCTCATAACAGTCACTGGATTATTTATGAATAACGTAACAGTGACGACGATTAACACATGTTGATTGAAAGCTTCTCCAAAATCAAAACTCGTATCTCTTTATGTCTATCAACCCCCCTACAAACAGTGTTTCTGAATATTGATCAGTCACTCCCACAGTGGAGATAAGGTAGGTTCAAAAAAGCCTCAAAGCAACTCCTTTATGTCGAAAACACAGATTTAGTGATTTTTACCTGTTAAAATTGATGCCAAAAATGGGTGTGGCTGGAGCCAGGGTTTCCCGTTGAAGTTGGGGCCTAAAATTTTGTTTGGTAGTTATTGGGCCTAAGGAGCAACCGATTAGCCTGGTACTGTAAATATTTGGACATATTTTGGTTTTCTGAACCTACCTAGTGGAGATTAATGTTTTACCAACATTTGATATTGCGGTTTAGATACTTGAAATCACTTCTTTCCAATCTAACCGCCTTTCAATGAGAATATCTAAAATAGCTCATCCAACGATATAAGCAAAGGCAGAGTGAAACGGCCAATTTGGAGGAAGCCTTTGTAAAAAGTAGCACCTCGGTTGGTCCTCCATTCTTCCCATAACCTCAGCGTCACTTGCGTGTTATTTCACTGCCTCTGCTGGGAAATTTGAATATCCAGTGACTAGAAAATTAAATCAAAATACCAGTAAGATATTTTAGGACCAAATGTCTTGCAGCCAATAGAAACATTAGAATTTTGAACTATGCAAAGTGTTCTTTGAAGGCCAGGTCCCATGAACGCTCGTTAAGGCATATATACTTAAAGTTGGTATGAAAATTTTTGGAAAAGTAAAGTAAAAAATAGCTAAAAGCTTGACGTCAGTTCCACTTCCATTTCATTCATGATTTTGTTTACCATGCTGCTAATAGCTCTACCACCTTTAGTTTTGGTGTGACGCGCTTTCCGCATGTGCGCAGACTCCACGTCAGGATAAAAGGGTGTACCCAAACACGTAGAGACTTTAGACTGTGACTAAACTCAACCTTTTCCTACGGTTTATATTTGAGTATTGCACTTCTGGGAGGCTTAACTTACTCCTTCATGCCTAAATGGACGATTTTAAGAATTTCACCTCTTAAAATCTCCCGAACAATGGGCGTGGACGGAGCCACGTGTTCCGTGTCAAGTAAGAGCCTGAAATTTTTTGGTTGTTATTGAGCCCCAAGAGCAATAGATTAGCTTTGACATGTAATTATTTGACGATATTTTAGTTTTCTGAACCGGTCTAGTAAGCAATAGGCAATGACGATTAAATATAAACAGTTATAAATACTGAGTTTGGATCAGTTGTCCTCTTCTCCGGCTACACATTTTCTATCAATCAACTCTATCGTTGATTTGCATTTGCAAAGTTAAATATTCTTGTGATATCTTGGTCAAGTAAGCAAGCACTGGAATTATTGACGAAGACTAATAAACTGCATATCTATGATTTTGGCTCCTTACTTCCTTAGTCTTTGCAGCTTGAAGTTGAAAGGGTTTTTACCGGCCAATTACTGTAAGGATCTTTGCAGTGTCCCAATATCTGAAACTTCAAGATCCTCAAAGGTAGCTCGCCCAATTCCTACCGTCTTCCCGGCCAATGATAATATCTCACCTTCCCAGGTAACTGTTCCATTGGAGACCAGAGTTGTGCTTTTTGGAAAATTCGGGATTCCTTGAGGGTGGTCGCCGAATCCTATGATCCCGTCCAACATGAGTCAGGCACTGTTGATGTTCCCGTACATTTCTTAAATTCCTAGCTTCATTTCTAGTTCTGTACCTTGCCATGTTTCCTTGATAGCAGTTCACAGGTCTTTTATGTCTTCTATATAGACACTAGGAATTTCTGTTTAAGCGATTCAACTCGTCAAATAATCTTTGGAAATTGCATTCAAAGTGTCGAAATCAGACTTTGAAAGAAATCCTTGAGCCAATTTGAGTTCAAACATTCCCTGTCTCATTTATGATTAAATAAACCTCTAATTTATTGTGGGAACCCGTTTGTATCGTTTTACGGTGGTTTTCATTGACAAATGATGTCCACAGACTACATTTAATCAACATCAATGACAAGGAGGTAACTGGCACATTTGACAAAACGATAAACATTGTAAGAGTTCAGCACACTTCTCCTCTGCCAGCCGCCAGGATGCTCTCCTGCAGATCTCGAAGAAGACCGAAGGTATTTCAATCTGCTGATGCAAAGGCTTGGAATCTCAGCAGAAGTCTGGTCCAAACAAGAAGAATCATTTGATTGCAGACTATCTTTGGTTCTTTCCGAATCGGTTGCTGACAAAATGGGGTGAGACTTTTACATTCCCGTAATTCGTAGACTTAGACTACCAGCTTGTTTTGACCAGTAGCTTTAAGCGGCCCTGTGATAGCGCTGCCCCGCCTTTAAGCGATTCTCCATCAACTCCCCCGTTATTGCTTGTCCCGCCCCCTGCCTTCATTTGAAGAAAAAAGAAACACGACACCTGTGCCAATCTACCCGCAGAACCCAAATTTAAACCGGCTCCTAGACACTTACTGATCTGGCAAATAAGAAAAAGCACGTGCAGATCGTAACACTAGAGTGCTGCTAAATTCCGAGCTGTTCGAGTCACTATGCAATCATCGGACTTGTGAAGGTTGGACCCACCCACCTACTCGTACGACCCTGTTGAACAGTTACACGATGACAAATCTTTCCCGAAATTTTGAATAATTATACGGTAGAGGTAGATGTGTTGTTGACAGATTTATCCCCTAAAATGAAACGGGTGTGCCTGGTTCGGAAGTTGCTGGAATCTCGAAAATGTCTGCTCTTACTCTATCGAATGTGTAATCGAGTAACACATGCTAAATTTTTATTCTGTTGATGATATCCCCCTCTCGGTGTCGCGTTTCCCAGGTCTTCAGCTGGGAATTATTCAGGTCCTGGCACAGTGGGAAGGCTCTGCACATAGTTGTAAAATGAACGTTGGGATACGATGGCACAAAATATCCAGTTTCGCTTATGCTCCACCCCTCCCTCTTCCCACCCTCTAGCAAGCTGATTTCTCACCGTAACGCTATTTACTCTCTATTCTCCAACATCCATGAACACGTCTAATCAAATGTGTTAGATGAGATTGTGTTCATACTTCATAGACATTCCAATTTCATACATGTCTCGTAGCATTCCATACCATTAAATATCTAAATAGCATTCCAAGTTCCACCTCAGCCCTCATATAATGTTCGTGGCCTTATTAAATATCCAACCACAATATAAAGTGAGCGTCACAGTGAAACAGCCTCCTTATCAACGTCCTGCGTTTTTCAGCCTGTTAAGCGGCCGCTACAACCTCCCCTAGACCTCCAGTCCTTAAAAACACGAGATCCACTTGGGGCCGGTCTGCTGTGATGATGCCTTCCATCTTGGAATATGGCACGTGTTCGCACTGGGTAAGCAGGCAAGGAGGACCACACAAAGGAAAGTGAGGGAAATTGGACGGGGCAGGTCACAGATCCAGGTCGGTCTGGCACAAAGAGACAGGATCCCTGCAGTCGGTACAGTTCCTGGAAGTTGCTTGTGCCGCACGAGGACTTAATTCAAACTCGCGATTTAGCAATTTGTATAATATTTGAATGATATTTCAACGTGGTTATTTTCAACGCACACGCATTCCTTCGATTCGGAATCTGCTCCATCCCTCATGCTATGGCAGGGTGTAAATAGCAGCATTATTTTCGTTAACTTCGTTTAACTCATTGCTAACGGACCAGAAGCTGTGCTGACCTAGCCATCTTGTTAGATAATGACGATATAGATACAGTATACACCCATGAAACGCCCCTGAAATTGGTCCCTAGATACCAAGTAATGAGATCTATCAATCCGACTATGACTTGTACAGTAGTCCGATAAATACGAGAAGAAGTACTCCCCTCCTCGTGATCTCACATCAAGTACCACGTGACCGGTAATGAACCGATGTTGGTCATTTTGAGCGTTTAGCTCACCAGCCAGCCTTGCCATGAACATGCCCACGATTACAGCTGTCCACGCGAAGTGCGGACTCCTTTAAAGGAGGCCGGACGAAACAATGATCAGGTTAACCCACAATTCATGTTCGGAAATTGAGTACTCCCAGCTGGGTTATTGTTCGGGAGGAGCTATGAAGAGTGCCTCTGCCTCGTGTCCGGTTCTTGGCGGACATGATGATCAAATGACAAGTACTTCCTTGCGTCATTGTTGGGAGCCAATTAATTTTTCACTACTGTAATGTTGGGAAACTTCGCCGTTGTCGCATTGCTATTCCTACGATGAACAGAATTAGATTTAAAATCCGCTTATACGTACGTAAATGGTACTATTTTCACACCGTAGGTCGATAATTTGTATTGAATGTCAGGAATTGAGCTAATTATGAAGGATTGCAATTAAGTCATGTTCTAAAACCTGAATGGGCTAGGCTTCATTGTTCTCCAACCTTTCGATCTTGATTTTTCCCAGCTGTTTTGCATTTGTCGAACTAACGATCATCGCAAAGTCCGATTTTCCATTCAAAATTTTAGATGGTACAAAAATTCTGTGCCCTTATCCAACTGTGGTTCACCGGGAATCTGGCTACTTCGGGGCATGAAGTCGACCTAAACACTTCCACATCGTCCCTCAATACAAACATATGTTGTTTGTTAATTGGGTTTACATTAGTTTTACCAGGGCAGATCTGCCAGACCGGGCTCATCTGTTTAAGTCTGTCGCGTGTTCCGCATTCCATCCCGCTTGTTTGAGTATTTATCATAGATTACTTGGCCCTGCCCTACTTCTGCCCTACTTCTGCCCTACTTCTGCCCTACTTCTGCTACGTTGTAGGCTTGTCTTACAGTCTCCCTGAGTAATTCTAAATTCACAGAATGCATTCTTGAGTTTAACAAAGTTTGGCTTGTCAGAACGTGACGCGACGTGGCGTGGTTTGATCGCGGATTATTTTCGCCGTAAACTTGATCTATTAACAACTGCCATTAATCAGTAATTCTAGCCGCGCAAATGCGACATTGTGTGCTAGTTAATGTCCTAAGATGGCTGGTGTTTGTTCCGTATCGTGTGATATCCGATAGATGCCACATCAGCTCCTAAGTATCTTCCAAACGAGAGTCGGGAAGTGTTATTTCGATCTTTAAGTTGTTCCATTTTACCGGATTTTTTACAGCTCTTGTAAGACTCTTTGCTTATTAAGTACCAGATCAGAGGAAGTTTGGTAAATTCGGAAAACAAAACCATTATATCACTTTCCTCTATTTGGTTTTTTATTTGTCTGTTTATTTCGATTGACGTCATGGGCACTGAGTTGGCTATAAATCATCGAGCCCTTTTTTACTATGAGCCATTCGATCAGCCTGATGTTTTATCATCATCTATCATCATCTATGCGCATCGTATTGTACTGCAACGTGCGTTCAATGAATCGTTACCTCATGCCCTGGCCCTCTGACATCCCTAGTGACTGCGCTTAAGACTAGTGATTCTGGAATTTAGCGCTCATCAAAATATTTAAATATAGGAACAGTATTTTTAACATTTTTCACAGTCTACATGCTTATTTTTAGCTGTAGTGACACGTTTATAATTATGTCATAACGAAGATGGTAGATACTCCAAATTTGATCACCGCTTTGATCGGATGAAGTGCCAACTATAGATGTACAGTGTACACTAACTCAAAATTTAAGTTAAATGTCGGTGTAATTCAGCTGATGGGTTACTCAAGAATCCCTATCCACAGAGAATCTTATAACATGAAGGATCTCATCATTCTCCCCCTGCCTGAGTATCAAGTACGAAAAAGTAAAAAATACAAAGGAGAACATAGCCGGTTCCGCCTGGCGAATAACAGGATCACGCGGAGATCACTGAATCCTGTCTCTGCACGGCTGAAGCTGCCGAAGTGTTGTAACGAAGCCTCTTATCAACTAGGTGAGTATTGCTGAGTATCCCTGCTGACTGCTTATCAGCCTGCTTCCCTGCTCACTATATCCACTCTAAGTCTCAGGATTCAAAGCTGTATTAGTATAAGTATAGGAGGGACTTACTTCAGTGAAGGGGTGTGCTCGCGGCACTCCGCAAAGGTCAGCTGGGCCAAGGTAGAGGAACATGCGACGGAGGGTTCAGGAATCCTGCTCCCTGTAGTTGGCACTACGTGCACCAGCGTTTAAACTGGCGAAGTGCTGAGTCCAGGGTCCTTTTTGTTGGCTGTCACGTGGATCAGCATGTCCCGTTCAGGCTATTTTGATTCTTAGCGGTGTTTTCTGATAGAATATATATAACAAAACCGTCCTGAATTGTTTGATTCCTAATCAGACGCCTTCATTGTTTTTCAATTCAGTATTTTAAAGTTCTGCAAGAATATTACAAGTTTGTCGGCGTAGTTCTTACATGCACCAACCTTGATGCTAATTTTTGTAGGCTCTGTCAGCTTATACGTTGTTAAAAATACGTTGATATAGGAGAGCATTTTGGAGCGCTGTCTGCAAAATATTGTGATTAGTTCTGATTATGTTGAAGAAGACTCTAAACGTAATAACCCAATTTATTTTGCATAATTTATAGGGCGATACTCACTAATTCTTGACCTTTAGTTGTAATAAAGAATTCGAGCCTTAAAAAGCTGCTGAACTGCTGAATCTGAGCATCTCAATCGAATCATTGAAGGATGATCATCTGCCTCAGTTAAATACCCGCTGGAATTCTCATGGACAGTATTCAGGATGCCGACCCTTTCTCCCCTCATAATGCCCTATTTTGGGTTATTATGCACAGAATTGTAGCTGGGAGTAGTGAAATTAGTGCTAATTACTGGAGACAAGGGGGCTAGATTATTCACAGTGCATGTCACAATGCACAGATCCTGATTTGCTCTGGGTTTAAGGTCTGATCATGTTAGGTGCCACCTTTTTCACCTAGCTCACGTTGTTAAATACGTTATCAGTCGGCCAGCCGCCTGTTCTATAAGCAGGGATAACTTTATTAGAGTTCGTAACATCGCCCAAACATCTGACATCCCCAAATTTTCCTACCTTCGGCAAGGGATTCGAGTTAAAAGTTCCGGGTTATTAACAGTCAAAGACCCCATCGGCTAGAGCCTTCAGGTCTATCGGTAGGCTTTTTGTGAGTGTTGTTATAAATCCAGCTTTGCTTAGTTGAATCTTCATTATTCAAAAATTGTTTTGATGATCCTTATAATAAGCTTTCAATATGAAGTTTTTAAGCAGTCCTGAGTCTGAAGATTCACGCATATATAAGCTGATTATTGAGTCAATGAGATTGAATCCCAGAAGACAACCTAAGCACCCAAAACCAATCGCAATATGGCATTTATTTGTAGGCTGCATTTTTTCTGTCTAAGTTCACGTTCTTGCAGTATTCTTCAGCCTCCAATATACAACTTATTGATGAAATACTCAATACGTGATTAGTGAAAATCGGTTGTTAATGCAATTATTGCCAAATTTCCGTTGCTTGACGGTTCTTTTATTTGTTGACACACCAATATTTCCAAAATTCTAACACTCCGTTGCGTACGTATCATTTTCCAAAAAGGTTGACTAAATAGAATAACTATAAGTAAGTGTTGTTTGAATTTTGAAACCGAAAGTGGGGTCAACAAAAAACTATTAATCTTTAAAGCTTCGCCAGGCTTTCAGAATCAAGGAAGGCAGTGATCCAACGTTTGATGGTTGTAGAGCAACAAAAATTGCGAATCAGTTAATAAAGTTGTCAACGAATTAGTTTCATAGCTCTTTTTTTGTGTTGCCATAAAGGCGACAAGACGCAACTATAAATTATTGCAAATTGTTTATAGTGCTATTTAACATTCTGTATTAACAGTGGACAGAGTAAAAGTAGATATGTGATGTCATGGCTTATCCTCCAAAGTTCTACAGTTTACCATTGCGAAAATTAATTTGTCATATCCTTGGCACGACTAATAGGCCAATAAGTTTAACTCTTTAGTTGTTATCCGTATAGCATGATGCAATGATTGCACCACCAGATGCTAAATTCGCGCCATGAAATCCTTTGACGTTATTAAATAATATCTGATTTGCATCACTTGCCGAATTTAAACTCGTCATTCATTCAATTTAGTACGTTTGAGGCTTTTGGGATATTATTCCTTAATCTTAAAACGAATTTCTGATGCTATCGTGCATTTTTGTTTACGCTGTTGTTTAATATCGGATGAAATAAAGTTTGATACCATAATGAAACTATATTGAACCATCCTTGATTATCATAGGAATACTAAAAATTGTGGTTCAGATGAAGAGGGACCTATGTTAGGTCCTTATAGCAAGCTTGACTCCCAGAGGTGTGCAATGAGTGGTGCAAGGTTTGGCGTGTAATACATTCTTGGTTTTATCGAAGAATAAACCAAGTATATGAGCAGAAATTTGAATAGACATGATTTCCACTAATATTTATTTCGAAACTCAAAATCCGAAAAATTCTCATTTTCTAATTCTATAATGAGAGGTTGTCGGAAAATACCCGAAATTGGCTATTAGTTGAAATGATCGTGTCCATTCGAGTATCTTCTCAGTATGTATAATACTATCATGTAGCTTGGATGATTTTTGGTACATCTACAACAGCAAGGCGAGGCTGGAAATAATCTCTAAACTTTCAAATTTTGAATTGATCAAAAATGATTTACTCCTTTTCATAACAAAGTAGTTTCCTTTGTTATTCTTGCTTTTTAATCCTTTATATAGTTATTTTAAGAACAATCTTATCAGATAATCAGGAAAAGAGTTTGAATTTTTGACTGGTATTGATGATATTATAGCGATATGCATGAGGCAAACGAGTGCCAGAGAAACCTTGAAAAATGATGTTTACCGTTTCGTCCCAGGCGGAAGCACAACCGCGAATCATTTTGTTATTGACAAGTGCAATCCAGAGAAGACCCTCAGGTTACTCCACCATGTGGTAATGATAAAAGTGCAGCCTGTTGAAATATGCAAAATTTGGCACTTGCCCAAATCCTGGCCTCGGATTATTGCATACCCGGAAATTTTGGGCTACCGTTGAAGTACGTGAGCGTCGCCGTTTATAAGCTACCGGGCGGGGCGAAATTCTTTACAATTTATTGGCATTTATAGACGTTCTAGCAAGTATGCTAGTGCCCGTTCTTACCTTAATTCACGTTTATTTATATTGGCCGACAATCAAAATTCCGCATATCAATACGTTTAATGAATGCGTTTCAGCTGGGAGTTGGAAACTTGTTTTTTAAAACGATTCGAGCTCAGACGAGACTCTTACTCTTAGACCTTAAGTTTTGTAAAGAATGGTATTTGTTTTAACTTAGAATCTGTACTACTACTTGGGCGCCATATCGACTCAGGAAGGCGTCTCATCTCTGTTAAGCTGGGGACCTTATCTTTGGAATTTTTGACTCTGCCCGAACATTACGATCCTCATCCCTTCTGGAAACCTTTCTTAGGGTAAAGAATTTTGCTAAAATGTTGGCGAGAACCATGTTTTCGAATTTGAATGATGTAAAACAAAATCGAAAGATAAACTATTTAGGGCTAAGGAAACTTAAACTTGTTGCCAGAGTTTGCAACTAATTAGGAGGTTAATAAGTAGCATTTTTACGCATCTTCCAAGACCCATCTTTTGCATAGAATGTGCATTCCTCATTGATTTTTAGACATGCTCGACGGTTTCATTTCAGCCAACGCCCCCCCCCCCCCGGCTTTTTAATCAGCCTCTTCTCAATCTGAGGAAAATGCTGAGATCGTCATTGCATTGTCCCTCCTTTAAATTTTCTGGGTGGCCGTTTATTGAAACCCTAGTCATTGGCTTTGATTGTATGATTTCTGAAATCATGAAACAGTTAGTCAATTCCATCAAATTATGTTTTGCCCTTAAGTATTTTAGGACAGGTGTTGAATGAAACCCTTTTCAATTTTGATTAAAGCGTGTTGATTTAACTTATCTGGACTCCTATACTTGTGCTATTGATTTTATGTTTATTCCTAATTTGTTACTTTTAATCTGTTTTTATCACATTCAGCCCAGTCTTTACTTTTCAGAATAGCTTCTATATTGAAGTAATAAAAATTGTATTTGTTATAGGCCAGTACAATTATAGTTTTTAGTCTAGTTTTGATTGTATGGTGTTAATTGAAATCAACAAAGACTCAAAGAGTCAGTTATTAAAACAGCGATTCAGGATTCTAGACTATTTTCTATTGTACCAATTCTTAAGATGTTTCTTAGCTATTCAGACGATAGCATACTTCGCACTTTGTCAGTGCTCTGCCCCCTTTTAAGTTTCAACTAATCAACTTTCGCCATGTCATTGATTGAAGCCCCTCAAAACGATTCAAATTCTTCAAAGGGTCCAGCGATTTGAATTTATTTCAATTTAGAGCACATTGCCACGTGCCTGAGTTGGATCGATTGGTGCACCTCTTTTTGAAGCTGCTGAAGACTGATATTGGAACAGACTACAGACAGGTAGACCTGTTCCAGGATCCTGTCCGGCATGCCAGAGCACTACATGAGCCCTGTTTGTCCGGTCATTTACATTTTTTAACTTAGAGTTAAAGCACTTTGATAAGTTTGACACGTACCTGATTTGTAGCTTATTCCGTAGTCGAGTTGAATCATTTGATAGACCTGTCATATTTTTACTTATCAGTCATCAGGCGTTAACACATATTGACAATTAAATTGATAATGGAATGCATCATGGCAGTTGCAGGGAAAGGTTTTGTGCAATATCAGTATATAAGAGAGAAGTTTTGACTTGATCCATGCATCTTGTTTCATTTAGCATTATTCAGTTTTGACCTTTGATAAAATTTCTATTATAGATTTGCTATCATACAATTGCTATTATTAACCAAATAATGAGTAAACCATTAGTCAGAACATGATCATAGAAATATAACACTTATTTACTGCGTTTAACTTAGAACAAGATGTGCACTGCAAACTTGTTAGTCCTATTCACTACAAAAAACTGACAAAACTCCCCATTCTACATCTATACACAATCATATTTTTACCTAGTCATACTTTAATTTGAGTCAACCTGTCTGTACACTTAACGTCCCCCTGCCCTGCGTGTCTTCTACACATCACTACAGAGCAGCCAGGTTTGTTAGGCTATCTGTTTGGGTTATTGGGTTGCAGGGAGGGACGTCCCAGCCCGATCTGACAGACGAGAACCGACCCGCAAGTTGGCCTTCAGTCTGGACGACAGTGTCATGGGCTGTCTAGCCTCCGTGAAGCTAGTCAGAGTCGTCCTAAACCCCCGTCGTACAGCTTTGATGCGACCGCTAATTTGTAATTGGAACTGGGAAAGCAGATTTGGGCTTTACACGCGTTTTTGGTCCAGGTGGCGGGGCTTCAATTCTCCACTTCGTTTAAAGATTTTCTATGGCATGCACGGACGTTTTAATTTCGTAAACCCTAATTTCGCGTTTGTTGCAGCCCCGAAAGAAGGTTTTGTTATAGGCTGTACCTGTGTCAAGCCTTTGAAGTGCACCAAAATCGGCATCTAAACCTCTTTTTGTAGGTTGCAGCACAAAACTAAGACATCCCGATTATAAAAACGACCTTAGTTTAAGCTTGGTTATTAAATTTCTAGTTATTTCTATTCCTTGTTATTCCTTTTTTATATATTCAAATCAAGTAAGTTTATTTTAATCTATAAATTCACTTTTATCAAGTCAATGGTTCAAGGTAATGCCGCATCGAGTATTTTATCGATCTTGTTGGTCAGAATTCAGACTTCTATAATAAAGTTGTCTTTCGTTAGAAATTTAATTGCAAATGTCTATCTCTCTGCAAGGGCGAGACTTAATACAGCCTAAGTACTGAACAATGCTCAGAACAATGATTATGAAACGACAAAACGAAAGAAAATGGAGCTTGTTTCTGCTTTCGACCGTTTAGATATCAGGAATTAAGAATTTCTGTAGACATTCATTATCACTTCAGGAACACAAAACTGTTTTTACGTCACAACTTTTCAAAAGAATTGCTAACAGGGTACCATTTTCTTGGATTTGTAATGCCAGGCGAGTCACATTCTGGCACCCTCAAGGACTATGAGCATCTAGCACACAATTAGTGGTGACTATTTTGTAGCTTAGCCGCATTACATTTAACCTCAACGGTGCCTTTGTATCAAGACGTTTATTATAATCTTAATTTTCCAGCCTTCTACTCAAGGTGAATTTATTTCTAGTCCTAATTCGTCTGAATATTTTCGTATGGATAATGGTAAGAAATCGAGCGAAACAACTAATAAAACCTTCTGCTTAGTAGGAAGGATTACTTTGATGCTCATCCGGCTCTACCAATGGGATTCTTTGTCGCCTTGCTCAATTACCAGTGACTTGATGACCGATCTCTGAACACGCCTGGTACTAGAACACCACTTGACAGTTAATCTCACGGTTATTTTTAGTTTGACCGGTGACACGTGGCCACATTCCAGCAGATAATTTCTCATCACGATTTTCACGGTAGAAAATTCCCCCAAAATTCTTAAGCCTTGAAATCATCCGTAAAATAGCTCGCCTAGTTGACGTGACTCAATGGTGACGAGGCGGACTGCACTGATAATGACTTTATATGGTTAGTATCTAGCATCCCCCGGGTATACGCTATGTACACCGTCACGTGACCGCCAGCCTCTTTTAATGAGAGCACGTGGTTAAGGCGTGTTTGCGACACCTTGTCGACGTCACCAGGGTTTGACGAATGGAGGTGCACTTATACCCGGGCCAGCAAATCTACAGACAGATTTGCTGGAGTGAGGCTGTTGCGATAGTGAGGAGAGAGAGAGAGAGATGGAGAGAGAGGGAGAGATGGAGAGAGAGGTGAGAAGGATGTGCGAGGGAGCGATGGACTGAAGGGAGAGGGAGGCGAGAGTGTGAGTTGGTACACAATTTGCACCTCTGCCGTTGCAAAGTGTTAGTTGCTGCCGGGCTGACAGACGAATAATTGTGATACTAAATGTGCTATTGTGTTTAAAACGTAGCCCTGGTCCTCAGCCGGGGATCTGGGTTGTCTGGACGTTCACTTGCCCGATATTTCAGGGTCCCGCTCCTTGTTAGCATGTTGAAGTGTCGCTGGATCTGGTATATGGGGTGTCAGGTGTAGCCACCTCTCCTAAATATCAACCTAGGCAGAGGAATCCCGTAACGTACGACTCGGGAAAGCCCTAGTGAAATTCAGCTGCGTTCTCTCTGATCCGCCCTCTTCTGTTTGTTGAAGGTGTTCTATTCCTTGTTTCTTGATGTGATTTGCATCGAAAAGCTGCTTTATGAGTCTGTAACGAGCGAAGCAATAATCTGTTGCAGAAACTTGAAACTTGTCTGTCTTGATTTTCGTCATTAATGACTGGATTTCGAACTTATTCTAGAATCCAGTGTTGCACTTAGCTAATTTTCTAGGTATGAAGCTTCTTAGCTCTTCTGATAAAGGTAATTTCAATGTTTTTTATCACGGTCATTAGCACCTCACTACTGCTTTCAAGATAAAATATCATGGAACTTTCGATATGCTGCCACGAGTGGTTGAATTCGTTTGTCTTTATAGTGACCAACATTTTTGGTCTCTATCCAATGAAACGGAAAGTGAATTCCTTCCTACATCCGCCTAAAGTTATATGGTTTTACGTTTAACTCCAATGAGATTAGGAGGATGAACAAACTCACCAAGTAAATTTGATCGCACACCTATTTCCCGTATTCACGTGGCCTCACTAGCTGGTCTCCCGACGGCACCCACAAGTACGAGCACTGAGTAGTTACTTATTTCGAGGTATCCGGGTATCTCCGATTTCACGTGAGCTTCGATCTTGTCCGACCGTCGCCAAACCAATTTAGCTTTGCTTCACTTGCCTTAAGAATTTACAATTTTTTGACAAGTTTTAATTCGGAATCCCTCCACCTTTGTAGTACCTAGTTTACCTGCGCTGACCGAGATATTAACTGGTGTTGCGGTACGGTATATTCTTCTCCGATATCGATAAGTCTCAAATGTCAGTTGTGTAAATTCAGTCACATAACTTTTGGCACCAGTATAGTTGAATGATTCAAGAGATTGAAATCATTATGCCGCTATGGTAACCATCGGGGCATGGTATATTTACTCATCAACAAAATATTTCGAATTTTTGTCGCAATTCTTCATGGCACGTGGATCCTTGGGTGAAATTAGAGAAAGTCTGCTATGATACATCAAGATCAGAATTATCAATTAACAATCGAATCATAATCAACGGGATTGAGTAGTGGGATTGAATTTCTATTTTTACAACATCATGCTCCGTTCCCTTTCCGCCTGGTCCTTTTCGCACTTTTATTGGATTTTATTGGATTTAATCTGACAATACCGTTACTGCAATCTCGATAATTGAGAAGTTTCAATATCCCCATTGTTCGTTAATAAAGAAATCGAAAAAACCTTGCCAACTTCTACAAAT
Source organism: Mnemiopsis leidyi (assembly GCA_000226015.1). Classification (NCBI taxonomy): domain Eukaryota; kingdom Metazoa; phylum Ctenophora; class Tentaculata; order Lobata; family Bolinopsidae; genus Mnemiopsis; species Mnemiopsis leidyi. The sequence continues at coordinate 238,044 of JH152817.1, read as the reverse complement.
CGGATGAAATGGAGTGCTCTTTCAGACTTTCAAATGAAGGGCGCCATTCGTGCTTTTACAAGCTCTCGGTTGTCATATTATAACCCCTACACTAATGTATGCTGAATAATCGTGGTTTTGGGCTAGTCCTTGACCTAGTCATCCCCTGCCCTTAGCCACAAAATTTGGAGTCACAGCCAAATACCCGATCACGCTTGTTCGTATTTAACCACCAGCTTGCTGCCCTCCTGGCTCCAAGATGGTGAGGGGGGAGAGTTGTGTAGCCTAGATAAGTAACTATTCTGGGGCTGGCTGTTGCGTGTCCGGACCGGTTGGCATGCACCACGGTTGGTGGTGTCTATTTTCTTTAGACACTCTGACCCTTGGGTGGCGTGGTGAGGGCAGGGCCTGCGGTCGAACCATCTCGGATATTCCAGTAGGAGCAATTCATTAACATGAACAGTTGCCATTCAGTGTGTTTCTCACACGCGACCGAGAACGTCTTTGTTACGGACTTTGTTTTCTATTGTAGCTATAAACTGAGGAAGACAATGATCATTTTTGTAGCTAGGGAGGCGGCGCTGTTAAACGTGCGAGCTTGTAAATCTATCCGGATTTTATATGTTATGCAAACTGTACTTACTACTTACTACTTATGTTATAAAAAGTTAGGAGCGTGCTAATATGTATACTTTTTCTTTCTTGTAAGACGGAAAAAGCCAGATCACGCCTTCGAAATGTACAAAGCTTTAAATCGTGCGATTGTTGGCCCAGGATGACGCGTTGACCGCGTCTGTGACCGAATTTCGTCGTTGATATTTTTATTGTTAGTTGTACCGCTACTTGTATCTGTTGTCTCTGTTGGCAAGTTGCCGCACCTCCTAAACGGTCTCTGATCCGTAGAAAAGCTATCGTTATTACGCACTGCAAATTTTTAAAGGATGGAATTTAAAAGTTGCTATACGATCAAATGGTCATGCGCTTTTAATAACCAAAGAGTCAAGCACTACATTCTCATGTAGGCACTAGGTTTTGACTGTGAAATGTGAATTCTTAGCAGTTACCGTTGGCATCATCAACATGTTTTTCAACACGTTTTTAAGACCTTTTAAACCTCGAGTACCTTTAGAGTACTAGAGTCTGGCGTTACATTGATTTTAATATAAATTTCAATTCGTTATTCAATGAAATCCATTTGTTTTCTCTCTTGCAATTAATTCACTGTCATCTACTGTACCAGTTACACACCAAAAAAGCTTCAGACTGATCTCTTCTCATAAATTAGGTTTTTATAATATCGGGACGTAGTACAATTTCAGTTATTTTGACTCTTGTTAAGGTTTTGTAATTAATAGATAATCAAGTTGCCACTTATTACCCTGTCAAACCACCCTGCGTGGTAACAAAATCTTCGAATCATGACATCCACCGAGCTGAAGTTTCTCCACATCAACGGCATCAATTTCTCATACTGATAGAACTCGATTCAATTTCTCGGAAGAATATTATCAGCAGTCAGCACTCGATTTGCCTTAGGTATGGAATGCTAGGAACCATAATATGACAATCTGTTACTTGCTTATTGACTTAAGCAAAAGTCGGAAGTTTTAACCACATTGTCAATTGTTAAACGCTATATGCCATGAAGTATTGTCCAAGTTGCAGTGAACTCGGCTGGTCATTCGAGCAATTTTTCTCGCATCAGTTTTAAATTCTTTTTTTATAAATTAATGCTTACTAATTGCAAATTCGCCATAATATTTGAACGACCGCAACGCCCTCTCAGTAAGCTGTGTACGACTGTTAGAAGTCAGCAATGGTAATATTTCATATATTTAATCCCAGTAGTTCATTACATATCATTTTGACTGATCCTTCAAATCCTTTAAGTTAATAATGTGGTTAAAAATGTGGGACAAACATCGATATAGACTCGACAGTAACCCATCTTTAATTTTTGTCGGATTCCTTCTCGATCCTTCCTGATATTGAATGCGCCCAGTCTGGTTTTTTATTTGTTTTACTTATGATCGCATATCCGCCCGTAGTTGATATAGTTCAACTTTAATCTTTAAATCACGTACCACTGTTCAATCATTCTGTGATACTGATAGTGTGATAACTGGTAGCCCGAATTTTGTATTTTTAACTTAAATTTATCATAAACAATCTAAAATTCTAAAAATAAACCGTCTAAACTTAGTTTATGTCTAATAATAAAGTGCCATATGATACCTAAATCCCATTTTCCAATACCGCAAAATCACAAATCACCACAGGACCAACATGTGATAATAAACCGGACCGTGTCTAACAATAGAGGGTGTGCTGCTGCCAGATGGGATGAAGGTGGAATTTTAATTTGGTACCAGCATGACTACAAACCAAGTTTAATTCCCTCTAATGCTAATGACGGACCCTTCAACCGTATTAGATGCTATCTTAATCGAATTCACGGCCAAATACAACATTAAACATTGTTCTCAGGATTATTTCTTACTCTTATACCAATTGTTAACGCATCAATGTTTTCTCCTGAATAGTTTGATTTATCATGTTGAGGAAGTTTGTATCTGGTGAATTTGATATAAAATGGGCTAAATTAGAATAAATCGTTTTAGATTCAAAATTAAAATGTGACCGCATCTTTCGCTAAATCGTCATCCTCATAAGGACAAAAAAGCTACCAGCATTATCTGTGTTGAATAAAATATCAACTTTTAGTTGTTACCCGAACTTCAAAAGGATAGTGACAATAGCATTGCATTTCAAAATTCTAATTAACCACTTGCGGCTACTGATAACCTAGTTACAATCAATTTTGTCTGTTCTATTTGAACCCTTCCTTCAAGACTAAAGTCATGATCAGGAAAATGTACAGGACGGTTATAAATTGTTGTAAATTGTAACGATTATGGAGTTTCTAGAAGGAGGACTCCTGTAAATACGCCTGCTCAAGTTACATGTAACATCTTTCCAAGCTATTTGATAACTACATTTTATTAACTTATTATCCTGAATGCTCCCTTTCATTAGTAATCATTAGTTTTTCCTGCAAATCCCTCCACCATACAAATAGAAATAGGATAGCTCGCTTTCCTCAGCTATTTCTTCGTTTTCTGTTACGGCTTACGCGATCCGGGAGAGATTTTCAGCAAGGATTTGATTACAGCTACGTCCCAAGTTCTATTTTGTAGAGGTGTGCGCCTCAGTTTAGAGATGATCTCAGAGTTCAGACACGTGTCTCCGAAAGTGAAGCTCCACATGGGGTCACGTGACGTGCACTACTTCTCCAGATGTTGGAAGCAAGTAAACGTTTTGTTAGTCGCCATTGATTTTCCATGAAACATGTTAAAGTTTGGACGAAATGGGTGTATCCAATAGAGAACCATTTGACAATGCTCCGGACAGAATTCAAAATTTCCGCTGTAGTGCAGTAGTGCTGTTACAAATTTAAAGGAGAAGTTTGGAATTTGGTCACTGAAGCAAAGTCCCTCAGTCCATGCTGAGGTGGGAAAATGTCGACACCCAAGTCCATCTCCAATAAAGGCATATTTCCACGAACCTACAACACAAGTGATGATACTTACTCAATTAACTGCTCGTTAAAATCTCGATACTTCTCTACTATAAGTAGACTCAAACGAAGCAGCTAGAACTCCACGTATTTGCGTCAATATTATTCAATTTCCATTTGTGTAGCAGCTACCCCAGGATGCAAGTTGTTTGCCCAGATAGTCTCAAAATATCGATGAGCGCTCCGTAGCAGAAGATGGTCACCCGACTCCTGTCCTACGAGCCCAGTTGACACACGGACTATCGGAGAATATTATCAACATAAAATTTAAACGGATTTACTTTAAATAACCAGAAAATGACGTGCTAGACAGATGCTGAGAGTAAGATGCGTTCTTTCAAAGCCTCCCCTGGTTCCATGTCTCAAAATCGAAACTCTTTGTGTTTGCCGTACAATCCGCTCTTGGCATTATGTCGGCGGCTCGAGATCTGGTCCGCATTAACAATGAGCTGACCGTCAAAATTGCATATTTACTTCGGAATTTAGTAAAAATAGTCCATCTGATAGGCTGGACGTAGAGGGACAGTAAAGTGAGAAGTCTAGGTCCATCAGGTGACGGTTTAGCGGAGTCTGCCTAGACAGACCTCGGCAGTGTACCCGAAGATACGACTAAAATTCTTTATTGGTAACCTCGTTTTCTGTCTGAAAATACTTGACTACTAAGGCCTTTCTCATGTCCCATCATTTGCTAATAGCATTTCTATTGTTTTCAAATCCAATGATACGGTAATCGTGTTACTATAATAGTCATTAAAAATCCGTGTTGTCGGGAAAGATCCAGGGGAAATGTCCGTTCTAGACCCTGGACCTCGTCCCCGGTCCTTGTTCTGTCTCGGTACCTCCTGGTGTACGTGCTGAGCTGAAAGTTTGTCCTACTTTCCTAATTGTAACTTTTGTCAGTGCTTTGCAATGCGGTCTGACCGGTTGCCGTGCTTTATCCCACCCCGTGCAAATTGAATAATTCTATAGTTATACAAACGCACGTCATCGAGGGTGGAGTTTATTATATATGGACCAACTATTTTCTTCATCTAGAAAAATAATATTCGTGCGTGCGCGTGCAAAGGGCCCGGTTTATCAGTGTTTCCTGTGAGCATGCAGCCCATACAGATAAAAGATACTGACTGCTTTAAAGTTCCTAACTTCTTTGGGCGCCACGGATCGCTCATTTTATCGATGATTATATTGCTGATTTTTGGCAAAAATTTCGTGTCATACCTTTCTTAACCAATGACTTGTCTAACCTTTATAGGGAGAAGATTGATTTGTGATTTGAAATTGAACAAACACATGCTACCAGGTCCTTAGCCCCAATATAACGTTTGTTCCAAATGGCGACCGATTGAGTTTGTTGCGATCTTGAGTCGTTCCAAGTTCAGGTATTGTGTTTCCTCTTTTCGAATTCCGTGCCAGGTATACGACCCCCGTATTTCAGAATAGTGGATACTCGTGACCATGATGTTCGATACCACGCAGGATCAGACACATTTGATCATGTTCATGAAATGCGAGAACGAAGAAAACTAAGGGCACGACTGAGGTGCAAGATAGCTTTTACAGTGAGCCCGGGGATACTGTTTATCATACTCCTTTACCTTCTCCGCCCTTATATGACCTATCGATATCATTTTGCGTTTTTTCTGTGAGCACTGTAAACGAGCTTTTCTTATTGCTCAATCGTCATAACAAGTTCACGGTTAAATCTATGGGACCTCCTTGTTCTAGTCTAGTAAAATCTTTTTTTCTTAAACGAATTTTCGGAGGATTATTGTCTGCTTGCTTGAGTTTATTTACAAGGAATCTAGTCCTATCGGACACGTATGGGTGGGAAACCTCGATCAGATATAATCGATATTCCATAGCTCGTGTAACTATGAAAACAGTATATCAGGATTCCAGTTGAAGCTGACTTCGCCTGTAATTTCCTTCACGCTTGATCAGTGTGTTATACTTAAAGAGGGTGGACCCCAGCTCGTTTTGTGCCCTATCCTCCCACTGTAAAATCTTGGTAAACTCAATTTTAGACTTGTTTGTACTTTAGTTTATTGTATTTGACCCATCATTTTGGTTGGGTAAAAGCCCAATATCATTACCGTCTTCATTACAAACAGATTTAGGGATCTTTTCTTTGTCTGTTCGTCTACTAGACGGGCGTGAATGAGGCTTCTTATCTTTAACCGACCTTCCTTCTGCCTCTTAGCCGGATTTATATGTTGGGGTCGTCTGAAGTGATCCCTGAAGACTTTAGGTGTCCTTGTCCGAACTCCCTTTTTGTCTCTGCTCATTTAACGTGCCGCGCTTCCCATCATGAGTAGGCCCTGTACGGCTTTGTAATCCATGCACCTTGCCAGGAACAAGTCCCACTCAAATAATTCATCATCCCCTCACCTGTCAGCAGCCTTAGGAAGTCAGCAGTGTTCAGGGCAGGCCTGGTCTACCATATTCTACCGCTGCTCTCAGCTGCAAATAGGTGGGGAGAATTATTTCATACGTTACGAGATTCTAGCTTAATACGTGACGAGTTTAAATTAAAAACCCAGCCTACTAGAGGTCATGTACCAGAAGAGGCTGCTCAGTGCTCACCACCAATCACCTACTAAATGTTGCGGACGCCGTGATAAGACCGCGGTGTCAGGCACGGCTAATTCTAAAGCGGTGTAGGTTAGGGTGGTTCAGACACTTCACCTTTTATAGGACCTTACTTAAAGACATATGGTCGGTAATCGTGCCTAATTCTAGGAGGATTCACTGTCAGGATTGATAAGCTGCCAGTCAGATGGAGCGATTGATGGCACACTTTAATTTCGCCCTGGTGATAAGGAGCACTTGGCGGGGAATTATGTTGGGATAAATTTCCTGAGCCCTAATTTTTCAGTGAGTACGCACTGCTGTTCAGATCCCTCCGTCACATTTCCCTTGGTTTCGTTATCTCTTTTAAGTCTGCGAACGTTTGGCAACCCATATAATTTGAAATAATTGCACACATTATTTTCCATTTAATACCCGCTAAGAAGGAACGTCCTAAGAAGGCACAAGCTACACGTGTGAGTCTTCGTCACGTGCTCACGTCAGCAACCTCATTGTTTCGTCAAGACGACACATCGGCTGTCAACCCATTTTCCCACCCGGATCTCTAGGTTTTCACCTTCTCCGTCGAGAATTCGGTCAGAGTCGAATTAGAGCTGGGCTGTGCACGGAGAGGGAGCGGAGTAGTGTAGAGGGCTGATCAACGGAGTGCGCATGAGGTGCGGTGTCACGTCACTTGGTGATATAAGTAACGCTTATTATCACACGTGATCTACCGCCGATACATAGTATCTTAGCCTGCGTATTTAAAAGCCGGGATAGCTGGAATGTCGCAACCTTTTCCACATACCTTTCTTTGAGATGCTATGATTTTGTTCGTGAGTTAAGAATTATAGGTTTTATGTAAATATAGTCAACTGATATACAGTCAATCGATTTTTGTGCTTTTTTTAAACCATGCACTGTTTCAATTCAGTGATTATCAGCGTCGATAGTAAAAGTAGTAGCCGATCAATGGGATCGGATTAGCTTTGTGATTTTCCGACAGTCTGATACTATCCAGGATCTAAAGGCAATCATCATATCAAGTCAACCTTGTTGACAAGCAATTGCATTACTGCATTAAACAAGCTGAGAAGTGAAGTATCGAATATGTTGCAGGGTCGATTTCCGCATAAATGTACACAATTTCGGTGTTTGATATTTTATCGATTATTCAATTACCCGCCATATTAAGATATTTATTCGAATCATGTAGATCTCTTACCGCAAAAACTGCCGTGTCTACAATCCCAATTGAAATGGTAGCTGTTAAATCGATTCCGAGAATTAACTTGACACCGGGGCCCCCCAAAATTAGACTGGCATTCCATCCATTTGAATCCATGTCTGCAACTATTAGCCCATTTCCATTTTCGGCTTGTTTGCACATTTTTGCTTGCTGTGGCCCTCACATTGATTAAATCATCTCTGCTGTAATCACAAGGCAAGGAAACACTGATATGACATTAATATCTCGCGTTACCAGCGCCTTAAAGCTGTGATCTTAAAGACCTAGGTATCAGGGAATCTCTATACTGCTTCTGCGCAGGTTTCTTGACCTTTTTGAATTGGAATTTTTACCTCGCTCAAACGAAGTTTTCGGGCATTATTGCTCATCCATTATTTCAGTTAGCAATAACTCAATTTTGTAGGTATGACATGAACAATTCTATTTCATATAAATCTGGTATGCGACAAATGATTAGCCAGAATATTATATATCTTACCTAAAATGTAAAATTATATTCTAGATAATGCTGTAGTTTATTATAGGGTATCACTGAACTGCCTTTAATTTCATTACATGCAGGGTTTTTTGTCTGTTTTTTCAACTGCATCCCACTTCGTCAATTTGTTAAGTTTAAGTAGTTCGTTAGCTGACTAGTATTTGTCTTCGATTACATTTGTTCTCGTCGTTACACCCAACTTTTCTCTAAAAAACCACCGCTTTCAAGACACTTAGAAAATATTTTAGGCTTTTCCGTTGGGCGTTAGAATTTAAGCTATGTAAAGTGAAAAATCGGAGAAGTTAATTTTTTTCTTCATTGCTTGTTTGTGATAATTTTATAAGGGTAAACACGTTAAAGTAGACCGAAATAATTAACACGCTCCTCTTTTCCCACAGCTATCTGATGGTATTAATGGTATAAGCAGACAATGTTGAGACGGCTTGACACGAAAAACCTTAGAAAGCACCTGCGTATATAATATGTTAATATTTCTTCTCTTATTATACAGGTTAGTGCGTCTTTCACGTGTTTTTTGCATTTTTATGATTCCTGTTAAATTTAGATGCACTCTGTCATTGCTTGATAAAGTTCTACGCATATGTCCTGATTTCCGGGAATAAGAAAATTTATTCGTAACCAAATTTAAAATTGTTTGAACTGTTATTTTATAAAGACGTTTAAAGTTTGAAATATGGGTAAAACGACTGCTATGTTTCCAGAACTAAATAGTTTATAAATCGGTAGATCGTTTGACCTGGAGTCCGATTTATTCCGGTGCGAATAAGAATTTACTTTGTCGCGATCGCTGGGTTGCCATTCTGATCAACAACTATTTCAATCATGCTCCATTCCTACCGAGAATAGATACAAATATTTCTCATGCTACGTATAACCAGGGTTAATTTGCATAAAAAAGCTACATAAACAACATAATATTATTTAGCAGAAAATTAGCTGCTGCACAAGCAGCAACGCCGTATTTGCTGCAAACGTGATCCACGTACTTTGCACGTTACCGTACCTAGGACAGCGCAGAAAACCCTCCTAGACAATATTCATCAGACATTCACTCTCAGACTCTACAGAATTTCTCGTTATTCATAATTTAAAGAAATATATGTTATATAGCCATAGGTATGTGATTGTGAGCAGTTCGTGCCTTACTTAGTTACTAAATTCAACGAGCCGTAACGAAGCCAACAATAAATAAGTATGGTAAGTATCTGACTCGCGGTAAACTTGATAGTCATGATATAGGTCCGACCCGCCCTTTTTTCTGAAAGAAGCCAACAATTTCAGTATGTTAGAAGGATCCCACACTCTACGAAACAAGGGACGACAAAGAAACAACAACGATCACAACCGAGACTCAGTAGTAGGACAGAGAAGGCGGGGCCCGTCGGTGGTGCACCACCGGGGTTCCTTCCTAGACGAACTTCTCAACGAGGGACCCACACCCACCAGGTTAGGAAGAAGTGCTGAGTATCACCGGGACACAGATACGCAGCTGCCATAACCCACATCCCATTTCTTTATCTCACTTTGAAACTCGCTCGATCTGAGATCATCTCAACTTCATATTTGTGTTCATTTGTCCGTGCTGAAAAATTCAATGTGTTCGTGTGATTGTAAATCGAGGAAACTTCTGCGGTCCTCCCTGTTCCAGTCAAATTCGAATCAACAACACACCGACAAACAATTCATTCAACTGGTCATTGACGCGTTGTCCTTGTTCCTCATGTACAGTCCTGAATGCCGTAATTTGATCACGGTGGCCCCCAAAACACATCACAATCCTACATTCGTTGCTAAAAGCTGGCTCTAGTAGAAACCCTCACCACCCACCCTCAATCTCCTCTCGCCCGCTGCGTATCTGAGTTTCGGTATGTTTTTGTTAGTGTGCATGTGCTGTGTGAATCTTGCTGCTGCTGCTGCTGCTGCTGTTCTAATGTCGCTGAGCTGTGATTGTAGAGCCTAATTGCTACTAAGTATCAATAATTACTTAATGCGATAATCGTGAAACGTTAAAAACTCCAAATTCCTCATCCGGTCTTTAAATGTTGTACCCCCCGGATGTGAAAATTTAATAAATCAAATTTCTGGTGATCGAGAAAATTGATTGTTATCTTAAGGATAATCATAGCTTTTGATTTGAAGAATGCCATTTGATCGCTGAATGTTCTGATATTGATAATGCTAATGACGTTTGAAACTTGACAATTACGCTCTTATTTGCTTTTTACCTGCTAACAACTTCTTTGGCAAACAGATTGCTAGGAATGCGGTTGATTGCAATTTGCAAATCGCCATCAAATGCGATTTTCCATGTCTTTGAGTCACGGGATTTCGTTTCAAATGATGGGTTGGAATGCCACCGAATATCACACCAACAAATAGTTTGAATGCCTCTTTCCAAATACCTACCTATTAAATACCTACTTCATACAATTATCCTAGTTCCTAAAACGCCAGTTTGTGGTCGCTGGTCAGTGGTCATGTTATAATCAATCACAAGGTACAGCTACAACTCACTAACTTCCAAACGAGAAAATAAAAGTAATTCCTTAAGTTTATCTTTTTGATCGACCCGCCAGAATTTAGTCAGTAGTCCGCTAAATTTTCCCGGTCTATAATATTATGTTATTTACGAGTCTAAATATAAGAGTGCTGCGTGTTATGGTTGCTAGTTAGATGTCCTCCTTTCACCCGTCACGAAGTTTTAGGGCTTGACCTTTTTGCAGCCTTTTTCGGTGTCTGCACACATTAAGTTGTTGAAACCGACAAATTTCTTTTGTTTCAACTTCACAGGGTATGATTTTATGAGTCATGCTCCGCTTAAGGCTAAGCTGTCGTCTAGACTTCCACGGCACCCTAAAGATAATGATAATTCATGATTGCGAGTCTCTGTGATAAATCAGTTACCAGTTTGATGGAATTAGAGTTGGAAAAAGTGTCACGGCCCTGTTTACGAAACTGTAATTGAATGAAAGTTTTAGGATGAATCTGCAAATGACTGTCTCACTACATCGTACTTTTCAACACAATCCTCTCGTGACTTAAGTCTGGTATCTTGGCGTGAAGGTCCTGAGATTTAATGCGGCATTCGTGCGTCAAACTTTATTATTGATTAAATTTGGTAGAAAAAACAAAATATTCTGACCAAACCCGGCTGTAATTTCCGAATTGTGGTAGAGCGGAAAATATGTAGTGCCACCTTTGCGATATCCCTTGTTAAACAATAATGTGGCAACTGCAAAGTTTGTGATCGAACTTTTAGGATTTCGCTGCGTCAAAAGCAAGTGATGAGGACCCTGGAAAGTTTCTATTTTAAGGCTTTAACGTCATTAATTGAATACCTGCACATGCATATCTCAAGGAATTCCTGGGATGACTGACATCACCCAATCTATTTGCTTGAAGTCCAGACGGCTGCGTTTCCCAATCGGTCAATCTGATATTAGCCAATTAAACGAGGATCTATTGGCTGAATCCAAACGATCGTGCTCTTTGATTACGTCGGCATTCCTCAAAATTCACACAGTGCTCAAATTTGAACATATCATGATGGTTGATAAGCTAAATAGTTTAACAAGGGACGTCTCGGCTGAAATGAAAAGAATTAATAGTTAAATCATTGCTTGAATAACTTTTTCGACCAGAACAAACTTAATCATAGATATTCCAAGCAGTCATCTATTTGTCTGTGCCATGCTTAACTAGGCTTCAAATCTTTCCCTCGGCCGTGCCGCTTGTTCTTGCTCCGTTTTTCCCGCTGACGACCGAGAGGTGACATTTTCATGGTTCCACGGACGATTTACTTGTAGATCCGGGAGACAAGCGGACATAACATGGGGCCGGAACGAGAATAGTAATGTTGCTTTTCTAATTATAGAAATATGTTGGTTATGATTAACGCGGGCTAAGGATATTCATTTTGTGGTCCGATCCGATTTAAGTACGGCGCAACAGTTTCACATGTACATAGTCGTTGAGATTTTAGCCTTGTTCTCGGCGTCACGTCCGAAGTTTTTGTTCCTGTTCGACTTGGAGTTAAATATGTAAAGCTTAAGATTAGGATAGAGAAATTCCTTCTCAAAGCGGTTCGACGTCACATGTAACCGATACAAATTTTACTCGGATCTTCTGACCATTATTTAAGGGATTCTAAGAGGCCTCATAAAGCTAATTGCTGTATTTCCGATATTTCTAGACATATGTGAAATTCCTTAATATATCAGGAATAATTCCCGGCTATTCCACGACATTGTTACTTTCCAACAATCTGATCATTATTCAACAGGTCTGGAAAGTCATAACTTGTACACTTGCGATAGTAAAGTAATAGTATTTGAATAAGCTATTAATATTGCAACGAGTAATCTTTTGGTATATTTAAACTTTATGTTCGTTTTAATGTTGTAATTGTGTAGCCCTATATATCTCTGTCAGTAAATATAAATCTTCCCGACATTTATATACAATGTCGAAATCTAAGACCATAATGTACAGTGATGTTATCAAATTTTCATTTTAGGAAAAACGCATGGGAAATGTGTTGAGTTATAGGAGGTTTAATGATCCGGATTGAAGTGTTGTTCTTAGTGCTGCTGTTAGTTTTTACTTTCAATTTGCTTTTTTGGTTCCTTTTTCAGGATGACAATAATCATAATAGAATTCAGGCTGGCCGGCTTTTCCTAATTTTGAAAAATATTTATCCCCGGTATTTCCGGGTGGTAGCTGACAAATTGTAATTATGTGCTGATGATGCATTTTTCGCTGTACTTAGGCGAAGACTGTTGAGATGTTCTTTATAAATTGTACCTAAAAATGTTAGAATGAGAGCCTCGAAGATGTATTTCATTTTCAATGAAATTAGAAAAGATAAGTTTCCGCCCTAGCTAAAATTTGCATACAAATTAAGACGTCCACATTCTTTGGGGGAGTTGTAAATTTTCTAAATCTTGTAAAAGTTTTTTCTCAAAGTCGATTGGCCGAACCTGACCTTGCAATGGTCAGCTGCCCTCACGTGCTCCAACTCACAACAGTTACCACAGACAGCTCACGTGCAACAAATAACATCGATACAAACATTTCTGATTTTGAACATTGAAATTTGGACGTTTATTAATGGCCAAAGCTAACTTTCGGAAATGCTACTGTCCATATTACTGCAAAGTCAAAATAAAGAATCTAGTGAAGCAGTGGATTCTAAGATTTAAAACTTCGCGAAAACCATTGCCACAACAATTCGCTACATCAACTTCAAGGACGGTCCGCAATGCTGACCAGCAGTAAAATTCCCACGGTACATGCATGCTCTACTACCCGACCTAAGTGCCTGTGAACTTCTATCCTTATTTTCGTAGTGAACCCCTTTTCAGTACCCCGACCGTCACTCACGAGAGGAACGCTGGAAAATGCTCCGAAAACAGTTGCAAGATGGGGGAATGCAGACAAGTAGCCGACGGAATCAGAATGTGCATGTGAGTCCATGTTTCTATGAATATTTAATTGTATTTAAAGTTTTAAGGGTTGGTTTATTATGTGTTTATTGAGTGCTTGCCATTATCGCCTAGTTAAGAACTTTTGCAGACAAAGTTGGCTGAAGGAGTTGAAGTTCATGAGGTGTTCTCTGTAGAAATAAAAGTGTAGAAATAAAAGTTGTGCTAGTAAAAGTAGTTTGGAGTTAGTATAACTTTGGTTGAAATGAGCTGAAGTGTCATTGTTTAAAGACGAAGAGTTATACTCCCGTAATGAAATTTTGGCGGGTTGTGGCTAAATACGAGAGAATACCAACAGTAATACTCACCTTTTTACCTATGATCATTTGACTTTAAGTTACTAAAAATACCACCAATATGATATCTAAGTTAATTTGTTGAGTTGGTAAAGTAAGTTAACGTTGATTATGCGATATTTCCACAATAGCTCCCTGCAGGCCCATGGTTGCCTCTGGCCAAAGCTCGTCTTGCTAACTCAATGCCCAATGAATTTTCAAATACCCATCTAGGTCTCAAGATTATATGAGGGCACTGATTATGTTAATTCTTACTCATCTGACACTGCACACCGAACCTTATTTAGCACATTCTTAATTTAGCACATTCTTTGATTAACACTGCGCTTATCCCTACTTAAGGCTAGGTGGCCGCGGCTTCTCAAGATGTCCGATGGTTTATGATCGGTCTAATTAGATAATGAAATGCACGCCACCAAGTCACCCGTTTTGAATATGCGAACCACACATGCCACCTCGCACTGGTCATAACACGCCTCGGGAGAAGCGGGGAATATTAATCAGCGTTGTGATTTGATAATTTACGTCACCGATCCATATAAAATCTGACCCGATCTCTCCTGCAGTTGCATGCGAGGATATGTCGGACATCGCTGTTCTGAACTGATGGTCAACCTCGCTGACTACGTAGAGGCGCACCCAGGTCAGTAGACATATTTCACCCTTTTTACCAAATATGGAGGTTTCGTTGTTTCTGCATGACCATTTATGGAATTTCTCTTCCCCCTACTTCTGGTAACTTAACGTGGTACTTTAACCCAAATTATCTGCAAATCTGAGTACAAAGCCGTGAACACTCCCCAATTTTCATTAATCTTATTACCGGGCCACATGACCCGGCTGACGCCTGTCAACGTATGCTAGCGGCTGTGCATAGCGTCCTCCTTTCCCCTCCATTAACCGGTATTCTGTGCCTTACACGCAGCACGGTGTGAACTAAGTTTTTAGATGTCGGGGTATGATAAGAATGTCTCATTACGATTTATAAGCACGCTGCAATTGCTCAATGACCTGTGTAAGGAATGAGCACAGTTGTAGAGGATGACTAAACGTCTACACCGCCATTCTTCCCTCAGAAACGAAGAGAAAGATAAAGATAATCGCGGAAAAAGAAGGCCAGGGAGGAGCAGCCCGAGTAACGTCAGCCATTAACCAGAGGATGTACCACTGGTCCAAGAAGCAAATGAAGGTAGGATTAAGCTCTGATCTTATCCTAGGTTTCTAACATTCTGTTAAATCTAGATTTCTAATAGCATTTATGTTATCGTACGAAGGTACTGGAAATGGAAGTTTGCCGGTTTTTGACTTGTACTTGTTTCAAATTTGGTTATCTAATTAATCTGTAATCTTGTACTAGTTTGCAAATTTGGTTATTCAATTCTTAATTATCTTTCTTTACTTCAGAAAGACGAATTTGCGAAAAAGAGGGCCAAGAAAAGGCAGCGAGAAAACTCAGAAAAAGTGCGAAATCACCAGATCGTTCACAGCGCATTCCAGATAGCGTTCAGAGACCAGATCCTGGACGACAATTCCAACTCGGTTGACCTCCCCAAGAAGGAGCAGAACCGAGGGAAGTCCAGGGAAGCTGTAGAAAGAAGAGGGCGGAGCCGATCTGGGAGAAGCAGACGAGACTTGTCCGCCCAGCTGGTCGATCCGCAATCGCACTTTTACACCGACCCTTCAGAAGCAGCTCCTCACCTGGTAAGGAATTGTCTCCTTTTTATTTTACTTTTATAGCATTTTCTCGTCCTAGTGGATTCATTTCATTCTTTTACCGCGAAAATGTCTTAAATGTCTTAAAATTATGGAAAAGTGATGATATGATATGATAAGATGAATTAGTAAACCCTTCATATAAGTTATAGTGAGCAGGTTTCATCAATGATCTGATCTTGCTTACATAATAATAAGGATTCAGGGGGAATCTCACAAATCTTTAGGATCACTATTGAAGTTAGACTATCTTATTCTTAAACTATTTCCTCGACTTACGACTTCTTGATTGTTAACAATGAGCCGTCAAGGTTATTCACTAAAATTTATCACTCTATGGCTGTCAAAATATTCCTATAGTCGACAATATCCGGGCAAGAATAGTTTTGTTTCTTTAACATTCGGACTGTTAACACAAAAACGCTTTTTTGGGCGGCAGCCATGATCTTAGAAATAGATACCAATTATCAATTACGATTAGTACAACGAGATATAACCCCAGAACCCGCTATCCTAACCATATTAGCGTGATCTTCTGATCTCTGATTTGTATCCGGTACCCTCCCTGATGAAGGCAGACAGCCTCTGACCAAACAAGTGACAAAATGACATTCCTCACCCCAAAACAATGACGACAATCACCCGCGTACCGGTATTTGTCAGCGATGACAAAACACGAGGCATGTCATGCTCAACAGAAATCATAACTCCCTGTTTTCTCTCAGGTCCTGTGCATCGAGGACTGCCAGACAGTTTTGTCTTACAGCTCTGAGCTGTGTCCAGACAACAAACTAGCGGTGGAGCTTAGGATCGAGGAGAGCGACTGGCATCATGTTCCTGTGGTAAGTTTACTCATTACTGCTCTATTTTGGCATCATGTTCCTGTGGTAAGTTTACTGCTCTATTTTGGCATCATGTTCCTGTGGTAAGTTTACTGCTCTATTTTGGCATCATGTTCCTGTGGTAAGTTTACTGCTCTATTTTGGCATCATGTTCCTGTGGTAAGTTTACTGCTCTATTTTGGCATCATGTTCCTGTGGTAAGTTTACTGCTCTATTTTGGAACTCCAACTGTCTTTCGACCAGTAATTCACCATTGGGAAGCCAACAAGTGCTCCACGATAGGACCTAGCAACAGTTGGATTTATTCTTGTCATACAATGGTATTTTGGGAAGTAAAAACTCATATTAAGTAATAGCTGCGTGCCAGGATCCTGGAGAAATGTGGCAAAAAATATGGGCCATAGACTGATAA
Organism: Mnemiopsis leidyi; assembly: GCA_000226015.1. Lineage (NCBI taxonomy): Eukaryota > Metazoa > Ctenophora > Tentaculata > Lobata > Bolinopsidae > Mnemiopsis > Mnemiopsis leidyi. The sequence goes on along the minus strand of JH152817.1, from coordinate 221,426 downwards.
TCAGCAAACAGGGTCTAGTGCAGTAAACGGTTTCAGAGTAGTTCATTGTGCCAAACCGACCAACAGATATTATCATTCCTCCTTCTCCCTTGGTTAGAGAAATTATCTTAAACTTTTCTATCCCTTCAGAACAGAGTCAAGTGTTGCAAAGCCCTTGTCAGCGATACATGCCAGGAACGCTCTCAGCCTGTCCTTACGGTCTGAGGCAAACTTCAACCACTAACACCGAGTTTAGGATCACTTCTCTTCAGATAGACTCCATGTCAAACACAATAAAATATTTTATTTAGCCGCCCAACAGTCAGGGCACAGGCTCTAACATCTGGGCCTTTAGGCTAACTATCTTTGTGGTAGACACTGAAAATTATTTATTTAAGAATAAAGAATTCCGACTCAGACTGTATAAACTTAACATGTTTTAACCTTAATTTGGAGTTATAACGCTTATTTTAGATTAATATTATTGTCTAGTCGACGCTTAATGTAAAATTAAAGTTTTGGTAGTCTTAAACACAGTTAAGTTGGTGCAATTTCATGTTAGAGGATATTGTTTTTGATTTATAACCGTTTTATTGTTTCACTTGATAACAATCGATATGTTTATACGATATACAGTTCATTATTAGTACTTCATTTATAGTTCATCTTTAATTAATTTCTCAACGATCAACATGTTGATGGGATACAGTGCAAACTTCATATATTTAGAATTTTTGCTAGGATCTGGTTACACCCTCTTGAACTTTTTGCTAGGAATGCTTTTTATTACGCCCTGATAGGTAGGTCTAACTTCGATGCGCCTCAGCGAACTTAGTTGTAGAAGAATCCAAATAGGACTTACAGACTCCTCGCATAACTCTAGTCATCTGTCAACGATTAGGATTGCTAAATTTTACTTAAAAGAGAATATACTGACTTCTTCCACGTTTTAAATAGGCCGTAATACGATATTTTACTTAGAACATCCTATTTTAATTTTCATACCATGGTATCTAGTGGTGCCGGTGTATTGCATGTCTGTCTTGAGCTGTATAATTACCAGTTTACCTTTATTTTTGCTAAATTATTATTAGGTAATTGGAAATTTATATTTAACTTTCTTTCTTGAGTTTCATAAACGGTTTTAGTTTTCCATAAGCTGGCTGAAATTCTGGCCAGTTCCTTAGCGTCTGGTACGTGACCTACCGTATTAAAGTCACGTGACTTTCGCTGATGCCACTGGCAGGATCATTCGCTGATCTGGAGCAGGTCCTGCTACCTGCAGGTTGAAGGACCTGCTCCAGGTTTCCAGGTTGGGATATTCGAAATCTTTGAGTTCCTTCTTGTCCGAGAAACCAAGGACACGGCGCGTGCTGAAAGAGAGAGAACTAAAACGAAATTAATATTGTAAATGTCTTGTTTTTAATCTTCCTAAAAGCTACAATGCGAACTGTATTTATGTATTTGAAATGTTATTTGTATTTCTAACCCTAGACCACAGAGTTACCTCGTTTTACTATCGTAGTGTCGTCTCCTTACCACGTCTGTCCAGCAACAGACTCACATCCTAGAGCGAACACGCGAGGACTTTAGGGCCGCCAAAGAAAGCCTAATGGGTTATTTTAATCGAAATATATGTCAGTGTCCTGGTTCCAACCGCGGGCGGAGAAAACACTTGCTTAATTTTTACCCGTTCCATATCGGAAGGAATACCTTCAAAATAGGTAGAATTAGATCACAATAATATTTACTGCACCACCACCGAAACGGCCAAAAGACCGGGTAAAGAATTGGACAAATCGGTCGATTAGATCGTCTTGTAAGTTGTAGCTTAGCTCGGTCCTGAATTGGAAAGTGATGGCACAGGTGGGTCTCGATCTTTGCAGAGTTGCAAAAACAAAATGATCGGAATTAGCGTAAATGTGAACATAAATTTTAAAATTAGATTGAGTATCAGCGATAAGAGTAAGACAGTCAAAGTTAAACTGACTCTTTAAGGCCTGATCTGGTAGCAATTCCGGTTAAGGCTTAGCTGCTAAGTTAGCATGTCTGTTAGCATGTCTCAGTTTGTTACATGCTAGTACGCCCACAGTTCCTTGAAATCGAGATACATGGCAGGTCCGTTATATCTGAGCAAGATGATATTAATGTAGCGCAATCTGAATTAATTTTCAATGATAATGTAGCGCAATCTGAATTAATTTTCAATGATAATGTAGCTCAATCTGAATTAATTTTCAATGATACTGTAGCTCAATCTGAATTAATTTTCAATGATAATGTAGCTCGATCTGAATTAATTTTCAATGAATTCTCTTTTATTTGAAGACTCACGTTTTAGGAATCTATTTATAATTATATTTCTAAATGAGAAGTTAAACACATTGATTGGTATCACAAAATAACGCTTTAGAATGATGTCTAGCAACATGTATGTCTAGCAACATGTATTGAATATGATTAAACAAAAATTACTGCCCTACTACATCTAGGGCAAACAATCAAAATTCCACAAAAGTTAAACTAAAATTAACATCACCGTATTCAATTTCAGCAAATTTACTGGTTCAATATTCAAACTCCATCAAGGAATCTTATTACCAGTCTTAATGCGAATTTGCATCTTGCAAGGACGCAGTGCAAGATCAATGATCAGAAAAAAGATTTCGTGAAAATTGGAATGATCAAATTTATTGTTCTTAAACTAATTTTACGCTCATTAAAACATGTATTAGTATTACTTAATTTCGATCGGTCTCCTTCATAACTTACATTAACCAGGGTTAAGCCCAAGTGCACATGAGAATGAGATTTTGAAACAAAATTATCATTGAGATTACCGGATGTATCGGACAAAGTATTTTTCTTTAAACACTACTAGCTATGGATATTGAATATCAACAAGTGCACTAAGTGCACTAAGAAATAGAAATCCATTATAAAAAAGGGCCATGAAAATTAAGGAAAGTTTTAAAAACTTGCTTGGCCTAAAAAAGTCTTTCTCACTTTAAGGGACTTGCTCTTTATTAACAATGTTTATGTCATGTTCGTTAGTTCTTTTAATCCTCAGTTAATATGATGGATACATTTATATCATTATCAAATTAAAGTGATTTTAAATTGATAATTTGATAAATAGCACCCAAGTCCAAACCGAAACAGTTAACTTAGCGCCAAAAATTGCTTGTTTTGGGAGAAAATAAAACTTAAGATTTCTTAAAGTTAACAATAAAGTTTTGGTCACAGATCGCCACTAACCGCTTAAATCGGCTTCAAATTCTAGAAACTGCATACTTTTATAAACGTGGAAATTTTTTTGAAATTTGTTGAACTTATTTAGTCAATCACAATGGTAAAAATGATCAATCTGCTTCAACTTCAACTTCGCCAATTGCCAAATACTAAGTTCTTTAATGCCAGCATTAACATCCAGTTTATTCTGTTTAAACATGAACTCAACAATAAGTCCAATAAATTGACCAAGTAGAACTTTTGGTCTTTAATCGATGAGCGATTAGTCATATAATTATGACCATTGTAAAAATTGCTGTATTCTATCCCAAGAGTAGGTAATTTCTTCTGAAGAAAACATTGGGGGATTGCAACTCTTAACATCCCTAATTTGATATTGGCAGTAGCGTTCTGTGTTTTGGGTTGCAACCCCTCACTACACTTCCTTCCAACCACAGGTCACTAAAACCACGCCTTTCACGAAAAACACAACTAACGTTACTGTGTAAGACAGGCACGTTTGAAACCACAATTTGATTAACAAAATCTCTCTTGTCATATATACACTTACAAAATTTTCTATACATATAAAATCTAATACTTCTTTGTACAGAGGTAACCGTGCCCTTTTATTTGTTGCATCGCCTAGAAGGGAAACATTTTAAGTGAATTTTTCGCGATCAGCACATTCCAATTATCCAAATCTATTTGGGAATCAAAAATCCAAGTTCATTTGCCGTGATGCCTCACAAGGCGCTCAAAACATGATCTAATGTCAGCTTTTCTAAATGATAGAACAACCTCCGAAAACATCCATTAATAATTGGCACAAAGAAGGTGTTGAATGTTAACTTTGTTCTTTAAGGGTGATCTAGGTTTCTCAGCAAGGCAGCTCTTTATTTGCACAGACAGCTACCATGAAAACATTATCATTACATGGTATGGGAACACATACAAAAAACTCAAATCACGGCTTTAAAAATGAATATGCCTTGATCAAATCGGCCGACGTGGACAGAACGACTAGAACCCGGATATACTAGTAGCGACACTATGACTAACAGTTGAACTGTACAAAAATCTTATTTCAATCTTGCATCAATTTTATTAGGAGAGGATGGGCTAAATTCTGTATATGTTTGTGCGTCCTCGTCAAACTCCCAAAAATGGGATGGCCCCAGTTATATCATTGGCCCCTTTTATGATACTAAGAGCAAGACGTTGCAAATTTACTTCCGTCCAGTTAAAACGCCCTCAAACATAAAAATCATTCTCATCGGCATCTACTAATCAGAACTCAATCGAATACAGGGGCATGAGGGTTGCAATCGGCACACAGTTTTACTTTTAGGAGGTTGGGAACCCAGTTGGTTTGTCACACAAAAAGGGCCAAAATATTGAATTTTAAATCTCAAAATTTAGTTACATTGATAGTAGATGCTAGGCCAGGAATGGATCGACTCCTTTAAAAGGGTTTAACAATTGCAGATTGCTTGAAGAAAATTGTGTCGGAGTGAAGTCATAAAGCCAGAAATTCTTAAGAATAGCGTTGAAATGTTGATGTAGAAACTTCATCAGACGAAGTTGTGAAGGAAATTTAAAAGATAGAAACCAGATGGAATATACACGCTCACATCTGCTGAAGGTCAAACCTTACACTTCTCCTCAGCACAATATCTATTTTGTAGACCGGAGTTATGAGGTGATAAAACTTGGTCAAGTGTTAAATGGAAAAGCGTCTCTTTCATTAATATCGAATTCGTAATAAAATGCGACTTTGGGTTAATTATATGCCGTCTTGCCACCTTATTTTTGCCGCTAGGTTGAATTTTTGTTTTACTTTTACTAGTCATCGCCTGCAATAGGAATCATAATAGAGAAAGGTATTTTTGAGAATATTAAAATAGTTAATTCCGCGTGACATCGTTGCAAGAAAGGAATGGGCTGTTCCTTCGCTAAAAATTTCTTTTAGTTTTTCTATCAATCAAGTATCGATATTCAAATTTCATTTACAGCCATGATTTTTAAGTTGGAGCCGAACGTATTATTTTCAATATCCATCAAATGTCGAACGAAGTCTAAAACAAACTTGATAACGACGATTGCAACCCCTAACCGCTTTTGCACAAACCAAGATCACAACTACATGTATCAACTTCAATTTCAGAATGTAATTCCTATGTCAATCGTCCTGATCCAGTAAATCGTTAAGATCAAGCGGGCGAGCGGTTAAGTTCATCACATCGGCAACGATGCTTTTAGCTTGAGCCACCGCCTCTTCTTCCGTTATTTCCTCTTTTCCAAACAGTTTGAGGACCGACTTTTTAATTTTATCCGATCCTGCAAAGGAAGAAGTGTCAAAAATTTGCGTTGTGGGAAAAATTAATGTCTGGCAAGATAATTTAAGGAACGCGGCTGTGCTTTAACACGATTTCTGCAGAAAGATATCATGTCAATGAGAATATTTATCATAACGCACAAATGAACGGTACCAATGTTAACAATAATGATGGCATAATATGTGACGTACAAGATTTGGTTTGAATGATGAGCGGGACTTTGTAGGAATCTTGCCCGCAATTAATCTGAATCCTGGAATCTATCATATACGATCAAAATTAAGTATGAAAAGGGCGATCACTTTTAATTAGGGCGATTATTCGACACTTTCTCAAAGGACTGCTTAGCATATTCATATTTCCGAGATTCCTAAAAAGACAGAATTTACATATCTGTAGCTGCCCGACTTTAGTGACCACGTACCCGGGCGGGAATCTCAGTATATATTTGTCCGGGTTCTTATAACTGCACATATTCAGGGTCTAGGGAGCTAAGTAAATGTTTATCCTAACTCTTATAAACACACGTACCCTGGGCAGGGGAGCTAAGTAGATGTTTATCCTGACTCTTATAAACATTAAACACACGTACCCTGGGCAGGGGAGCTAAGTAGATGTTTATCCTGACTCTTATAAACACACGTACCCTGGGCAGGGGAGCTAAGTAGATGTTTATCCTGACTCTTATAAACACACGTACCCTGGGCAGGTGAGCTAAGTAGATGTTTATCTTGACTCTTATAAACACCCCACTCGTCCACCTCGCTCATAGTGTAGTCTGTGTCGGGTATGGTCCAGAATTGGGAGTCGTCAAGAATGTCATCCGTTTTACCTCCATTTGATGTAACTTCTACGTCTGAAAGAGAGGGGGTTCTGTACATGAGAAAATGGAGATTGATTGTATTCGCTATTCGTAGAGTAACTTTTAAAAGTTACGTGAATTATAATCTTTTTTGTGAGGTTAGGATTTTTCCTTAATCGTTTTGCTGTTTTAATTTCATGAATTCAAATTGATGGTTAATGGCTCACTTATTGACTTGCTGATGAACATTTCAACCATTTATGATTTAACGGTATGATGTACGTAGTTTTTATTCTATAAACACACCTTCAACCGAAGGTTTGGGTTGAACTTCGCTTTTTCGTTTGAAGCTCTGCGGGCTGGAAGTTTTAGAACTGAACGGCGAAGACCTATGAGAGGACGTCGGCGTCTGGTCACCCGGCAAACTGCTCTTATTGTCACGAGATCTAGCATCCTTTGTCACGGCGGCAGGGGAGGGACACGACTGAGTTCTGGGTGCGGGGGTGGTAGAGGGGCTTCCTACAGACAGAGCCCCCATCTTGGTCAGTGCTTCTCGCTCGGGAGTCCTCGGTGCTGAAACAAAAAAGTTTGAATTTTCTCCAAATTCGATACCATACATAAACAAAAGCATGTCGAGGACAATAGAACGTGTTGTGAGGTAATTCCTGTGGGTTGTTAAAGTCAAATCCAGGAAATAAAAGCACATAGGTCCCGCAACTGTGCAAGCCGAAATAACACAATAATCGAGTTAAAATATTTCACCAGTCACCCTAAACACTGGTAAAGCACGTCCATGAGAATTTGGGGCTAAATGACTAACTTACTAGCTTATCATAATTAAGAAATAAAAGTCGGTGGGCTTAAAAATATTTGCTTTGGAAATTAATGATAGATTTCATCCCAAAACTATGATAAAATATCACTTTAGCGGTTCCAGGCTCCGACCATAAGTCCTAACCCCTTTTCCCGGTTTTATCAACGAACATGCAGGGACTGACGTGACGACCCATAGAAGTGGGCACTTGGCACCTCCAGGCGTTAAAAATGAAAATACAAGACGGGATATCCACGCAATTGTTAATGCAGTACAGCAGCTATGTTGGTCACGTACTTCAGCACTTCGGGATCACTATAGAAGTGGGATCTTATACAGCTACTAAGTGGGATCGGGGTGGGATCTTATACAGCTCCAATTTTGTTTACAACCACTGCAGAAAGTTCGAGTTTGGACATAGTATTCCTATTTTGATCAACAAACGTTTCAATCTGTATTTTATTTGTCCACTGGTCAAAAAGTGAAACAATGTTTTGGCATTCAACTTAAATGAGAGATCTAGTTCTCCGAAAGTACAATTACGAACTTTAGTAAGATAATTAAATGTAGATTGACTTAATTGGACCAGTACTTAGTCAGTGCTGGAGAGTAAGTGCTGGCGAGAAACCGCAGGTTATGCCCCAGAGCAGGTTTGGAATTTCCTTGGCTTAACAATAATAACGGCTAGATAGCGCAGTTGGTTAGAATGTCAGTTTTGTAATCGTTAGGTTGCTAGTTCGAACCCAGTGCTGCCTAGTCGTGGGGTGAGCGACTCAGCTAAGGATTCTATAGGATCTATACAGCCTCACGGTCCACCCAGCCGAATGCTCGAGAAATCGTGTGGGGGTTGAATGGGGAGCTGTACAAACTGATGCCGCTAAAGCAACTTCTCTGTATGACTACCGTGATTTATATACCTACTTACTTGCACTAGTGCGAGTCTGCAGAAGCATTAGGTTTAGGCGTTTTCTGATATAGGCTACCCCGAACTTACTACTTTTTGTAGAAGCTTGCTACTAATCCGATAACGCACGTACGTACGAAAACGACGCGCATCAAAATTTAAGGCATTGAAAATTCACGGAATCTTAAATTTCTTCGCGCGTTCCAGTACGTCGATGAAAAATGTCGTTTTCTTCCGGCGATTTAATATGTCCGCCGTGACTTGCGTGAGAGGAGAGAATCCATTAGCACGGAATTTATAATACAGAGGCGAGATCTGTTCTCCGAGCTTATGTAAATCTACTTGTCTGGCACAGGACATATCAACCCATTAGGGATTTAATGTTAACTGTGAGGATCATGCAGAAACTTAAATAATCAATTAACCTCACATCAAAAATCGAGTACAAACCATTTGAATTGCTCTTAATGTTGAATTCCTCTTTTCTCCGAGAATCCAACTGCTCGGTGAGTTCCTTTCTGTACCTTTTCAACTGGTCGCTCTTAGTATAAGCCTCGAAGAAGAACTGAAAGTTGACACTTAAATAAGTTGGGTCAGGCGGCAAGAAGGGACAAGTGTTTGTGTTTAATAGAATTAGGACAGTTTCCAGCAGAAATGTAGAGGAGTATACTTATTATATGGTCAATATCAGGCTGCGTGCACCATGCATGTTGAAATACGTCAATGCATACTTGAAAACAAAGGCCGATATCGTTCAATCATAGCACTTTTCGCAGAGTTAGGCGCAACAGCTATAAATGTACTTATTGCCAATAAAAAAGACAGATTTTCGTGGATGTGTAAACGTTACCTTATCCATGTAATGATAGCAGTACTGCTGAGCTATCAAGAAGGCATCAGGAGTGATGATACCATCATCTGGACATATGCTGCTTTCCACTATACCACGAATTATACGTCCGTAGTTTACTGGTTTTCTCGCCTGAGGTACCACCTTTTTGAGAAGTGAAATTTCAACAAAAGTTTTAGGATATTCAACAAATAGGTTTTAGGATATTGAGCAAAAACATTAGAATATTTTGGAACTTTTTGCTACAAAACACGATACAAAATTAGGTAGGTATCCTATTTTTACCTGTAAATAGAGGTAAGTATTGTATTTTAACCTGTAAAGAGAGGTAAGTATCGTAGAGCGCTATCGCGTCATCCCCCACATCCTCCATCTTGCACCCTCCCCGCGTCCCACTCCTCCGCAAATGTTCCTGAAATGCTTCTACCGATACCCAGAATAGGGCGTGATTCTCGTGGCCCTTCTGTTCTAGAAATTCCATGAAGTGTGTTATACTGTCTTGACAGAGGATGATGTCCGCTAGACAGACGTCTTTGCGCAGAACGTCGAGTTGGTACGCCGCACAGTAGGAAGATTTGTGGAATTTTGGGATAAAAGATTCTTCCAAAACATGCCGAACGTGAGTTACTGCTCCGTCAAAACACCGGAAGTCAATACTGCCATCTTCTGTCGATATCTGATTTTCTACGCTGATCCTAATGTTTTCGGGTAGAATGATGGGATGAGGCGCGTTCATGGAGATAAACTTGACGTAGATGTCGAGCGCGTCACTCTGGAGACTAGACTTGATGGACTGAGTGGGACTGTTGGGATAGGAGAACCCAGAGTTGGGGAGATCCTTGTTGGCCACTTCTCGGAATGAGTCACATGCAAACAGGAAGTGCAGTAATCGTATACTTTTACAGTACTCTAGATACTGAAATATAGGATATATTTATTAGATGTAAAGTAGGTTATACAATACAATACACAGTGTACAATGTATTTATATATATATAGTTAGCATGTATTTACCTGGTTGCCCAGCAATATAACCATGACTTATGACAGTATAGTGTTATAACGTGTTATATTAACCAATGTACTGAGATCGTATTACACAAGAGTGTTTTAGGCGGCCAGGTTAACAGTTTATCTCTATTCTACATACCGACACGAACAACTGAACAACTCACTTGGATGAAATACGGTAAGCAATGAAAGGCACTGAGACATTCCGAGAGACGAGGTTTGAAGCGCGAGAAAAGCGGGTACGGCGCGGCAGAGACGTGTATCTGTTTAGCGGACATGGGCTGGTGGGGTTCCAACTCACTGTAGGTAGGTACTTGGACACATTCCTCGGGAACTGAGGGAGAAAGAGATGTGGTTAGAGCGAGATAGAGAGAGAGCGAGATAGAGAGAGAGTGTGTGTGGTTCAAGTGTACACGGTCCGCTCTGAGTAATCATGACATGCAATGTGCTATTGGTGGTGCAACTCTGATTATATATGTTGATCGCTTGAAGGCCGCCATTGCTCTTCTTCTTTAAATGCCAGGTTTACAAGATGCTCATAATCAATTAGCAAGCGATGTTTATTATTAACCGAGCATGTCATTTATATTCGTGTGTAATGTCAATATCTGAATATGTATTGTGTGTAATGTCAATATACACGATGTATGATGTGTACTTATGGAGATGTCATATTCACAGCACCTAGTTACAAATCACATAAATTCACACACAGGACCCTAAAACCTAATATTCCTGCCACTACTGACATCATACATCAAATAAATCACTGCAATGTCATTAGCCGACAATATCATTACTTCCTCAGCATCCTAGCGATGTCATCACTGATTATATTATATTGTTTGGGGAATAAGAAGAGAAATTATAGGCTGGCGTTTAGCGTACCCAGTACAAACAGGAAGATTGTGAAGAATACCCAGTTTAGTTTACAAACAGGATGATTGAGAAGAATACCCAGTTTAGTTTACAAACAGGAAGATTGAGAAGAATTCCCAGTTTAGTGTACAAACAAGAATATAGGGGAGAAAGGGAAATGCCTACAGAAGAGATTAACAAGCCGAAATACCGGGCCGAGGGAAGAAGAAAAAGCTGAAAGGGATAGATAAGAGAAAAATGAAATAAAAAGGAGTTTAATTTACCGCCCGGAGGCAGGGGTCCCTAATAGTACTACTGATACTGACCTAGAAATGATGAGAACTAATATTCAGAGTCCATGACATGAGTAACATTGTAACAAGAACTCCGACAGTGAAAATCAGAAGGACAAACAGACACGTAGTTATGTAGAATAATCAGTTTAAGAGTGTAATGATTCCAAGGGTCACACAGGAATTATTGAGGGGCTACAGTGATCAAATCAAGAAATCAAGTGTAACATCTTGTACCGTTAAGCCACCTTGGAACACAATATCGGGCTCTAAATAGTACTCGTTGTATGCCTTTTTATTTCTCGAGTACATGATTCCAAGTAATACCTGTCAATTAGGTCAAAATTTTACAAATAGAGCTTCACTCTCTTTTTTAGATTTAAATTATTAGATGATATAGGCTTCCCTAGGATAGAGGCTTTGTCATCCGACTATGAAGTGATGTGAGGCTTTAGATTTTATCCGATGTTCGATTGAAATATAAGTACTGATAGCGTCCTTACCGGGATAGAAATTTAGTACATCTGCTCAGTTTCCTTGTACTACTTCATGTCGCTGTAATACATGATGAGTGATGAGAATAGAGTCATGCCTATCTTACAGAGTGTATACATAGCAAATCACATTACCACGCAGTACACCACAAATAGCAAAGTAGGAAGAAATAGTATTCCCAGCACTTCTATGAATGCTTCTTATGTACACATGTATCATTAGATTGGTATGTACACTATACAAGATTGGTATGTACACTATACAATATACGCATTAGTCGATGTCTTCAGCATTATCGTTTATATCGATCGTAACTAGAATATAAAAAAGTAAGGGGAAATTTTCTTTATCCTGTGACTGCAACTCATTGATTGCGATATGCGACTCTTAGACAGTGCCCCATTGAATTTTTTATGGTAACTAGAATGTTACGTGAAAATTAGAGACGCAGTGGTAAGACCACAAAGTAATTAAATATCAAATGTTTAGTTCTTGCCAAAAATCAGAACAAAAATCATTCTTGCCTTACAATTCAATAATTTATATCAGGGAGATCAACTCCATCAAAAATATATATTTTCTTTAAGTATAAAACGAAATGTCATTCATTCAGCATTAAAACTGGACTGCTGGTAGAAACAAGGTAAAATGAAGAAACTATACAAGAAATCTGAGCAATAGAAATTAGAGAGTTCTGGTAGCGGCGGTGAACTAAGGTTTCGGCTACAACTTACAAGATGAACTTTATGAAGGACTAAAAAGTGCTTTATTTTGTATTTCAAGCTCTAACAATAGTCCAGTCATATCCATCAAAAACAGTTTAAATTAATCAAACAATTCTCATATCTATTTTAACCCACAAATCTGATAAATTCAACTCACTACAAAACTGAAGTTCAAATACTTGATGCCATAGCCATTACACGGTTTTAACAGAGGTTTTTAAATATTTTCTAAACCAATGTTACAATTTCTTTCTAAACCAATGTTACAAATCGAACCTGATGAAGACTTAAAGGTCGATATAATTAACAACAAACTAACATGTGCTACGAAAAAAAACTAATCCCACCGCTTCGAGTCTACATACTATTTTTAATACCTAATATTTACAAATTACAGCTCTGAGCCCAAACTTAACCAAAAATCTTAGCTCATCAGAAAAATAAGACCAGACCAGAAAACAATTTATCAGGTACAGAATAAAAAACCTCAATATTCATCAACTATCACTATTTCTGTAGACAGCGAAGTATTTAGACTGATTACCGACCAACAAAACCCCCTCACACAATGTCAAATAGTGAGCGGCGGTAAGGTCGGATTGTCCTGAAGAAAACTCTCCCTTGGCAACACCCTCCACCATATCAAACAGTGTTACCTTCCCCGAACTCTCCGCTACAACCACCGCGTTACTGTCATGTAACATCTGATGTGAGGTTATTGGAGCGTCGAACCTTTTGGAGAACTCCTCCGCAAACGTTACAATATCAAGATAGACGATAGATACACCCAGCAAGACTATCTTATTGTTCCAGATCGTAACCTGTGTGATGTCGTGATGTGAGAAGTCCAGGTTGTGGAGGACTTCCATGGCGTCCCAGTCCCAGATTACAATGTGAGCAGGTTCGACACAAGACACCAACACAGCGTCTCTAACCCCAATACTCTGAACTCTGTCTTCGTGGTCAATCTCGGAGAAGAGTCTCAGTGTTTTCACCCGACCTCCCGCTCCCTTGACCACGTCCCAGACTTTTACTGAGGAGTCCCAGGAGGACGTAAACACGAGGTTCCTATCGAAGGTAACATCGGAAACAGTGTCGTAGTGAGCGGGAAATGCGAGGTAGACGTTACCTTGCTGTTTGGAGAGGAAGTAACACTTTCCGTCCGAGGAACCCACACAGAGGGAGGTCCCCAGGTCCATGGCGCACAGCAGGGACACGTTACTGACGATAGCGCTGTACGCGTACTTCATAGCTGGTAGCCGGTACGTGTACAGCATTCCTGAGGTAGTTCCCACGTACATACTCTGAGTTTCACTACACTCGATGAAGAAAGTCACGTGTTCTTTAACCTGTACTCTCTCTGACAAAGTGAACTTATCTAATGTTGTGCCCACCGCTGACAATCTTCTGTTCATATTCACCGTATCTGACTCTAGTTTATCGGGAATTTCTTCCTCCACGTTAGAGTTACTATTGATGACCGTCAGGGTTGGGTAAGGAGCTGCCATCCTGCGTTCCGGGTGAGGTTTAGTAAATACCTGCTGTGGAACTTGGCCGAACTCTAAAATCTGAGTAACAACCGAGTTTTTCTCGTTTGGATCAATGATGGAGTTGAGGTCGACTGATCCCGGATAACACAGGTTGTGAAACACATTGTGACTCTTTTCAGCGAACTCTCCCCGCTGCTTGTACCCGAATATCAGGTCGATCCAGTGGTGCAAGTTAGACGAGACGTAATCACTCTCCAAACCAGCCCTCATTTTCGCGACAAAGTCTTTAGGGCTGGATGCCCAAGGAGGCAACGCAACATGATCAACAACAGCTCCGTTTTGTCTCTTACCAAAGTTTATCTTCATCCTGTTCTCCAAGAAGGAACCGTCTCCATTGTAAAACTGAGGTATAAGCTCCTTAAAGTCGGCGCTGTTCTCCAGAACATTGTTCCACGACTCGGCAATCCCGGCGAAGACCCGATCAGGATGATCAAACTTACCTCCCATCAGACAGAGCATGAGATCGGGCTGACTCCTCATCAGATAGTAGGTTACGTAGCCCGGTGTAGAGTAGTGGGAACCGAACATGAACCTAGGTTCAGGCATGTCCTTGTACCGGTCTAGAATCCGTTTTAAACGATTTGGAGTCAGAGCTCCGATAGGTTTTGTCAAGTCTCGGTATATTTCAGAGTCCCCTATGTCGATACTGCTGCTTGTGTAGTCGGTAAATATCCAGGGATAAACGGGATATTGGGAGAGATTGTTCAGGGTACGATCTGCAATGTTGTTAACATACATAAGGTACTCGTAGTTGGAGATCACTCCGTTCTGCCATTTCAACGTCATGTTTGACGGACTAGAATCTTCCAAGTTAGCCTTGCAGTGGTCCAGCAGAAACTGATTAAGTTCATTTCTCGACTTTTCCGACTCCAGGACAAAGAGATAATTACTGACGGAAGTGTTGTCCTTCACAAATACTTCCAACCCGACATCCTGCAAAATATACGTCCTGCAATTAACCTGAGTTATGCACTCCAACTTCCACTTTAAAATGTCTGCGACGCTGAACGCGTTGTTAAAGGGATGGAAGTACAGCTTACTTTCCGACACGACAATTCTCCCCGGGAGGTTAACCAGAGGTTCCACCATGTCGACAACAAAGTTACCACATTCTCTCTCGTACAGATCATCAAAAAACATGGACTTGAAGGGGTACAGAGACTGCCGATGGTGCGCAATCATGGCTATCATGGTCTGGTGTTCCATGTGATGTAGTTGGGATGCTCGGTTTAGTTGTTGGAGGAAGGGAATGACTTTGTCCCCTGATACATAGAGCAGACTGAATGCAAAGACTTTGCTGTCCCGATGTGTTTTGTTGGGGGATATCGAGTTTTGTATTGTTGAGTGTTGTGATGCAGTGAAAGTAAATGTCTCCCCCTCGATCTGAAAGTACAAATTATTAGATTAATTTCATGCACTTTTAGTAAAAATTTAAGGGGAATGTAGCTAGTTCGTGTCTGGTGAGAATGCAAAAATAATTATGGCAACTACAATTATAAATACATTAAGCAGTTTGTTTTACTTTATTCCAGCTAAGTCAATATTTGAGGCAAAATTGAAAGGACCTTAATCTGTAGTCCTATACAAACCATGTAGCACAACAAACCTTCCTAGTTTTCAGATGTGATGTGTCTGAGGGAGAATACAGCTTTATGTCAGTGATATCCCTCTGCTTGACTCTAATCAAAGGATCATATCCGTTGGAAGGGACAAAAACAATAGACCTCGAACAGACCTTAAGAGTTCCATGAACAACCTGGAAATTGTCGTGGGATGCATTGTCCATTCCCTTAGGATAAAAGTCTACCGAGTAGTCATCAAAATAGTATTCATTTGGTTCTAGCATTCTCAAGGAAAACCGCTGGTCATTGACACCCGAAAACATTTTGCTGGCCTACCTGAATGAATTTTTAAATTATTCATCACAATCATTAACCGCAATTTCGGAAAAAAGTCATAAATTATATGGATACGGATGCATTTTATTGCTTTAGGGAAATAACCAATTGATATGCATCTAACTTCTAAGTTTCAGTGATAAATTTTAGAAACAGCATGGATTAAAATTGTATGCTATTGCATTCAGAGATAACAAACATATATTAAACAGTCAATACTCAATATACCCAATAATCATTTATCTTATGATTTAGTTTACAGTTACTTTGAAATAAGACAAGGCTGTAACGGTGTTACCTAGTAATTTGCTGTCAGAATAACCTAGGTGTTCTGCTGTGTAAAGTTCAATACTGTAGATTTGTCCAAACATTATGTATCATTAAGCTAGATTGACAAACTTCCTTTAACTTAATAATCATAATGTTGCAAACAAGGACACGATGCAGCATAGTTTCCGAAATTTGCCTTGATTGATGATACATTCATCCTAACAAGTAAGTAAAAACATTTCAATCTGAATCACTACAACTATAATCTGCAAGTAACAATTTTCCTGTTCCAAGAGAAGATGATTCTAAAGATTTAAACGTTGATTGGGATGGGGCTTCTGGCTTAGGCTCTTGTATCACTGTTTTGTTTGATAATATTGTATTTGGTATGTCTTTCTGACTGGTATCAGCTAAGGGAATTGACACATTTTCCCTTGATGAATCTGATTCCTTTTTCGGTTTTTTATTCTTCTTCACAACGAGTCCACTTAATTTTCTTGCTTTTTTGGTGGAAGAACTTACTGGTGCTATGGTAGTTTTTTCTGTGGCATTTTTGAGGGAGAAATTTGAAATGACATCCAAGTCATCTGATTCAGCTGCACATGGCTCACTTTCTATTCGTTTCACTTCCTTTCTCTTCTGTTCAAACATTTCCCTGGCAATCCTTGCATCCTCCTCATCAGCCAATTCCTCTGGAGTTTTCTTACTGGTCACCGTTTCTAACATTGAGTCTATGTCAGTATTGGCACGACGAGCATTAAAGTCTTTCAGCTCTTCTAAAGCATCCATGATATCCATTTCATTTTTTGACTCTTTGGTTCTTTTTTCAAGTGCTTTCATGGGATTGGCCTCATCTTCAGCTTCTTGTTTTGCAAGCCTTTTTTCTTCCTGCTCAGCAAAATCATGAGCTTGGAAGTTTCTAGTTGCACCTTGCTCACAAACATAATCTGTATTTTCTGGGTCAGTTCGAAAACTTATTTCTGCTAAGCACCTGGTGCATTTTATGAAGAACCTGAAGATTTTGAGTCCCAAATAGTCCATGTCCAATACATCCTCTTTTTTGGAGTTGAACTTCTTTCCCTTATAGATGTACTCTCCACAAGTATTACACCTCATATTAAATGGTGCCATGATACGCACAACGAATGTTTTGACAGGATTGACTCTAAGGCGAGGAAGTTTTGTAGGATCAAAGTCAGGTGGATAATATTTGTTGAGGACTTTTCGATCTGCCATTGTTCAATTCCTGAGATAAAGAATATATAAGAACATTAAAATATAACTGATATTTTGATTTCCCAGAGGCAGTCAGACAAAACAAGTTGCTGTACAAAAATAAGAGATTAACATCTTTACAGAGGGTCTATAGTACATTCGAAATAAGTTCCTCATTAGTAGTCCTATAGAAAGATTCGTTAGTTGAAACAAGAATCAAGGTCCAATTTTAAGTATAAGGAAAAAGGGGAAAAAATATCATATGTGAAGTATGTGCATAGTATTTTTTGTTTGTGTTAAAGCAGGTAGAAAAAACTGTGCCCTCTGCTCTAGATGGACTAACATCTTATATCTGTGGCTGTGATCATATTCTGGAATATTGTGTAGAAATTATAGCACACTCCAGAAATGTTTCTTAAGCAGAAAAATCTATGTATATTTATTTATAAATGCACAAAACCAAGTAATAAGAGCTCCATGCTAGCATCATGTACATTTTCATGTCTCATCCCAGACAGTTTTAAACTGACCAGGTCCCTCGTACAGTGAGCATGTGACAGAATCATGTTTTGTTTTCTCTGTCATTTTAGAGACAGTCCATGCGCTCCCAACTTAGGGGTGCCACCGTGGAAGAGGTGTCAAGTTATGCCAATGAGCACTCCATAGCAACCCCCTGTCAGCATTTTCTGCCATTGCAGTTAGGACATTGTTAGCAAATAAGACATTACCATCCCAAGAACAACAGCCAGGCAGTGCAATTAGCAAACTGATCATTCTCCTCTTGAGAGTCTTTTGGTAAGTGTCAGCTGAGATAACAAGGGACCCTCAGGAAAGCCCATCTCAGCCTGTCACTGTATAAACGGTGTGTGTGGTATCAGATATTTGAGTGTCATTGGAGTGTTGGAGGATGTCATTTTTCTGTTGCCCCCCGCTAGCGGAGTGCGGGGTGGTTGTTAGGCCACTGCACATCAGCAACAATGCAAAATCAAATAATTAGGAAGGAGAGATACCAAAACATCTGGGTAAACCACCAACAACAGTGCTCCCACATCTGTTGGGCTGAGGAAGATGGCTTCATTAACCAGCTGTTACAGGCAGCATCCCTGGAACGTTCACCAGGGTTACCTGAAACTGGGAAGTTGAATAAACTAAGCTTGATGAAAAAATCCATTTTAGGAGTGTTGTGAGCTGAAAACTGAACCTAGAGGTATAGATATCAGATTATTGCATTCACTTACAAGCCTGCCTTTCGGGGACTCTGCCACTCACTTTTGGTCCGACTAAGAACCTCCACATTCACTTCAGGTAGATGCAAACCTTATGATTTGAGAGGTGAGTGATAGTGGTACAATGCTACCAGCTGGCTCTGACCCCCTGGTTTGCTAAAGAATGGCAGGGCTATCAGCTATGCCATTCTCGCGGCCAGTCCAAGCACCACATCTGACTGGCGATGTTGTTAAGATTGAACTCATGTCATAAATGCTAGGCTGAGTAAGTACGTTAGCCTACAGCCAGACACAAGTCTGGCTTGTAACAAGCAACACGGCTCCAGAAGCTACCACTTCACTATTGTAGGTTGATAACCTACTGTCGCGGCCATCACGCGCTCTCACGCATTTCATCGCCCGTTAACTTCACTACAGCAGGACTAAGCAACGTCTAGCTATAAAATAAAATTACATTCAATACATAATTATCCCTATGTAAAAAAGGTGTTTTGTGTTTACTCTGATTAAAAACAAAGAAATTCTATAAAACTGGTAAATGAAAACAAAAATTGTGGTAAAATCTTTATAAAACTGTCTGAAGAGAAACACAAAAATTTTAGAGAAACACAAAAATATTTTATTTATCGCCACAATCAATTTATAAAATATATTCTAACTCTGTTACGTCACATAAAGTTCAAATTCGATTCAAATTATGGATAATAGTAATAATGATTAAGTTATAAATTGTGATGCTATCAAAGATCATGCTTCCAGCCATCGCCATTGCGGCCTGCTTAAGTTTAATAATGAGTTTCAATTCGTTACTATGCACACTGAACACCTGATACTCTGATAGTGCAGTGACAGTATTGGATTAGCTGGCGAAAGGACGTACACGCTTTTAAGCTTTCGTATGCCCTATATGCTGGGACACTGACACTAGTGGTGAAACAAAGTGTATCTATTTTGAGTAGATTTTGACATTCGACGCTTCCACGTTAAGTTTCTAAAATAAGTTAAGGATGTAAGTCTAAGTAATGTATTTATTACTATTTAGTAGTTCAGTTGTAATTAAGAAAAACCTTTTAATTAATTAATTAAAGTTGACATTTAATAACACTACAGCCAAATGTTCAGTAATCCAGCCAAATGTTCAGTAATCTGAACAATTAACTGAATCAGCTATACAAAATATGAAAATACGGTACACCTTAACAAGTTACATTTTCCTTTAACTATTCATCTGCCTTTACAAGTGAATTAAAACAAATAAAATATAACTAAATTTGATATAACCTTTATCGCACCTATTACCTATATAAAACGCCTATTTTAGTACTTATTGTCATAGCTAATTGATACAATCGTTCAATACATCATACCTAATAATAAAATACTAATAGGACCGAGAGGAAGTTTGCACCAAGGAGA
>JH152817.1:174386-198960 GCA_000226015.1 Mnemiopsis leidyi | reverse complement strand
GCAGCAAGTCAGGTTGTACAGCAGCGTGCACCTCCCGTCATATTTTATTCGAATGAGGGTCGGACGAAGTCAGACAACAAGTCAGGCAACGTCTGACAAGTTCTACTTATCTACTTTAAACATAAATAGCTTGTGATCAATTTTTAACGGGCGATGCGCGTCTAAAATTTCTTCGTCGCTGCAGGCCAGAAATGCGCAATGCGTAAGAGCGCGTGATCAGTGATGGCCGCGACTGTAGGTTATCAACATCCAAGTCAATTTCAATTTTAAAACCTTAACGGGCGATGTGCCTTTAGAATTTTTCGAAATCAGAAATGCGCCACAAATGCGTCGAGAGCGCGTCGCGTGATGGCCGCGACAGTACACAGTAGGTTATCAATATGCAATATTAACCTACAATCTAAAATCCCGTAATACTAATAAGCAACTAAGCAAGAAAAAACTTCAACGTCAAGAAAAAGGCATTTTCCCACTTGCACTTTTAAAATTGACGAGATTATATCTGTCACCGTTCAGCTTTAGCTGCGTGAGTCGGGTATCACCACGACAATTATAAAATTAAAGTTCAGGTACGGTTCGTGATGTGTCTAGTTTCAGCCAGAGCTGAGGTGGCTGGAAAGCGTAGCAGCCGCTGGGCCCTTGTTAGGTGAACACCCACGTTTTTGTCGCGGTGACACCTGACTCTCTTCAGTAGAACGGTTGTCTGACTTTGTCCGACCCTCATTCGAAGCGAATAGAGAATAAAATGACGGGATCAGGGTGCGCGCTGCTGTACAATTAGAACGGTAGACGGATATAATCTTGTCTGACTTTGTCCGACCCTCCTCCCGGAGAATGAAATGACGGGAGGGTGCGCGCTGCTGTACAAGATATAATCTCGCCAAGCAAGTTCAAAGTTTTTATCAGTTTAAGTCTCAGTCTCTTTTGGACGAGATGATATTTTGCCTTGCGTTGCGGCCCATTTTCAATTTTCAAATTAATATTGTTAATTTGAAGAAATTCTAGACGCGCATCGCCCGTTAAAAACGGACTTGATTTTAACTTCAATCTCTTTAAGTTTCACTTTAGCATTTTTATTTGATATTCACAGAAAAGCGTTTCATTCGTGATATATGATATTTTATCCAATTAAAAGTTATAATATTTAATTGATATAACTAACAGTAACAAAATAATTCGATTTAGATATAGCTTTCCAATAGCAAAACACTAACAGCATAATTGTACCAAAAAGATTAACGAACAACAAAATGCAGAAAATGTAAATACTAAATAGGCAAATAGGAACTGGAGTCTCAGTTCAATATCTGAAGTTCATCGTGGAACTCAAAGTGAAAATTGAAATTCCTAAAAGCTAAAGTTTCTAAGAGTAACAATCCTTTAAACTCTCTTAGATATTAGAATCTATGACTATAAGTTCAGTAAAGATTCTTAGTGAGTTTTTAGACTTAGAGATACAAAACCGAAAATAGGCGTCTATTCCTCTGACAGTCTCTAACTTTAAATGTAAATTGTAACCGCAAGTCAAACGTTCGGTGCAAGATCTATAAGTATAACCTATGAAGTTTCCACTTTCCTAGGGTTAAGCCAATAATGACAAAAATTCTTGGTGTCTCCCTCGCTAGCTCAAGATCTACTAATGAGAACGTACAAAAATATTTGAGCTAAGAGCGACCTTAAAAATATTTTTCAGAAACTTAACAGTAAGATATTTACTATACATTATAGAGCTACAAATTGAATGATCCAACGTTAATGATCTCTAGCAAAACTTTAATTTCAAATATCATAATATAAAGTTAATGTTATGAGTTAGTAAACATCAAATTAGGCGATCATAGAAATAGAAATGTCTATTTATTAGCCATTAAAGCTGCAAATATCACAATGAATCAGCTTACAAATAATGAGTCTTTTGGTGTCTTTCGTTCCAAATGGACATACAATCTCATCAAAATTCAAGCTCTTGATGGAGTTTTCGAGATTGTTCGATACGAGGTTTAAGTTCTTATGTGGTTGTGTTTGGCATATTACTTCAAACACACGAAGGATGTTTAAGTGTAGGTTAGACCGTGGTTAGACCAAGTTCCGCTTGAAGTCTACACAGCGTTACTCTGGAAGGTCTCGAATATGAGGCTGCTTCTTCTACACAGCTTATTTCGAACTGCCTGCCAAGTTTTACAAGATTTCGACTTGATGGAACTGTTGGAGGACTGACGGGATACCGGTCTTGAGTTTAGCGGGGAGGGAGGCGTGTCGAAGCAGGGGTTGGAGTAGAAGGTGGACTCCGGGGGAGAGAGAACTTCTGAGTCTTTCCGGGTTTTCTCGGGGTGGACTGAAAAGTAAGTGTTTAATAGATTTCAAGTTGAATTTTAAGTTGATAACCTACTGTCGCGGCAATCATTCGTTCTCACGCATTTCAGGCCTGGCGAATTTCGAAGAAATTCTAGATGCGCATCGCCCGTTAAAAGCTAAATCGATATGATAATGAAGAACAAGCTGAATAGTTAAAAATGTATCATTTTGTATCGCACCATGTACATTGTACAATGTACACTGTACAGTGTACACGCCAAGACGCCATGTCCACGCCATGTCGGTAGCCAACTTAACACTTTAACAGTGAAAGTTAATAGAAACTCACCATGACAGTTGAAGTGGGGGGAGATGTGGTAGTAGCGTTGTTCAGAGAAGGTCTGGTTGTTTACTGCCGACACTATGAATCCTCCCTGGAGAAACCGCTGGTGTTATTTTCGCTAATTTCTAGGAAATAGTCCTCCCCGTCAGTCTTCAATAAGTCATTCCCACGGAACAGGACATTTTAAACAACCGAACAAATTTATTTCGTAGCTGGCACCTTGTTTCTCGGACCCATTTTCGCAGTCACTCGGCGTATCCACAAATAATGTGATCTGGGGACGCGGCAAACCGCAAGTGATACTTTAAGCCAGAATATTGCAACTTTTAACTTCATTGAGGGTAAAACAGGGATTGTTCCAAAATAATGACTCAGAATGTCAATGATGGGTCAGTGGATGCATCTCCGTTCTCTAAATAGAAATTTACCGAGATTCTCAAGCGATAGACCTCATATAGTCAGTAGTGCCCGACCGCAAACCGGAGGGGGAATGAGTCAGAAATCCAAATCATTAGGCCAGCAATCAATCTTAGACTGGAGCCCGAGGTAAGCAATCACCAGCCCTTATCTGATCGAACAAACCCAGATTGAGTGAAAGAAAATGGGACGTATGATCTCCGGGCTGGCGGGGTAGTGGGCCAGGTCATTGTTTGCTCAGACAATCAACTTGCATACATTTCATGCTCCGGTGGGATTGCGGAGAGAGGGGCTGAATGATTGAATGAACATATTGTAAAATCAAGAACTGCCAGGCCACTACGTCTTATGTCTAGTTCAAGGTGTTCAAATTGTCTGCCACAACTCCACCCTTAAAGCAGTTCACACTATGCCGTGAAAGAATGGAGGAAGTCGCTTTATGTCATAAGTAAGAGCTAAATATCACGTATTTGAATAGAACTAAACATCACGTTGTCAAACAGAATAGGAAGATCTGGAAGTGGAGATTAGCTTACCTTTAGAAGTCCAGCAGCGTATTTTCTAGCTTCTCTTCGGTCAGAAAACCCGTGAACATTTCTGTACAGCCAATTCACAAGGTTCGTTCCTGAACAGACGATATAGTTTGTCAGTAAACTAAAAACAAGCGAATTGTGACAAAAAACTCGCTGTTTATTTGCCTACTCTTAAGATGAACGACGTCATGACGCGTGACCTTGAAAAATTAAAACCCAGAGCAAAATAAACGGAGTCATTAAAACGTTCACAATTTCTCACTACATCGCGACAAGAACAAAACTACCTACCGGTAAAAGCATCAGGAATCTTGAGCTTCAGCCAAATCCGATCCTTGACATCCAGGCCAGAGTTGTTCCGGCTCATTACCCTGACCACATCCGACATCTTGTTGTGCAGAGAGAGGCCTTGAGACTGGATATCTGAGAGGGGGAGTGTTTTAGTAACGAGTAGCGGTGATTAGATGGCGAATGTAGGGTCACATTCTGAATTCTTAAAGAATTGTAGATAGTAGGAAAAACAAGATACCGAGTAGAAAAACCTAGGATTTTGGACAAAAAATGTTTGTTGATAACAGAACTTTACTATAAAAGAGACTAGGACAATTTCACTTGTAACAGACAACCTAACTCACACAGTGACGCACTAAACAAAACTTACCACGACACTCAGAGGTCTGGTATGAGTTAAGGAGACAAATAGTGGATCCATCAGGTGAGACCAACAACTCAGATGTGGTGCTGTTACATCGTCTTCTACAATCGTATACGGTCATGTTCAGAATGTTTCTAAAAATAGATGTTAGGTTAAGGGAAGTTAGGTTAAGGGAAGTTAGGTTAAGGGGGTTAGGTAGGGGAATGGGGGGTAAGACGTA
Organism: Mnemiopsis leidyi; assembly: GCA_000226015.1. Taxonomy (NCBI): domain Eukaryota; kingdom Metazoa; phylum Ctenophora; class Tentaculata; order Lobata; family Bolinopsidae; genus Mnemiopsis; species Mnemiopsis leidyi. The sequence goes on along the minus strand of JH152817.1, from coordinate 194,497 downwards.
AGTGCATGTTTTGTTGCCCATTACGGTATACTAAATATAGGAGAGATTCCTTAAATAGCTTTTAAAGTGGGATAACAGTTCGACAGTCTAATTCTAGCAGGACCGGCTGAGAAAATTGCGCTTTTACAGAACGGCATATTTCTGTCTGCGACAAAATATCTGATGGCTGTCTGAATTAGAGTCAAGTACATTCTAAATGACAAAAAGTAACAAAGTCAGCAGTTTAACTCTCAAGTTTCAACTCTCGAGGATCAGGTTCGCGGTTCACTAAGAGCTCAAGCGATTATAGTAATCCCTGAATGGTAAGACAAAATCTGAAAATTGGACGAGATGGAAATACGTATTGATCTTATTCCAAACGTCAATAATTATCGTTCGATCACACACGAAAAACGATGGAACACATCCAGTTTGGGTGTTAAAACCACCAGAGAATGATAAGGAGAAGACGAAACACTGACCATTTCACGTGTAACAGATAACATACTAGCTGCGCTGGTTTTTTAAATGTCATCACGAAGTCGCTACGTCCTCAAACCACAGTCTGATAAGACGGATATTTTCCACCTTGATTTAGACAGGCCTAGCAGAAAATACGGCGACAATACCTGAAAATTTGCGGTAAATCGATGATTCACGACGTAAACTTGGTCAGAAGTCGGCAGACTAATCAGAATTTTAAAATCAAATATTTGATTCTTAAAACTTAGCGAGAAAGTCATGTTGGGTTATTACAGTGGCCAGGGGAGAATATCGGCGTATAAAACGTCATATTAGCTGGTGATCAACAGCACATATCCGTGACACTTGGAACTGTTAAAATACGATCCATTACAGCTAATGCGATCTCTCCTGAGTAACTTCATGATCTCGATAAAAGCTTCAATTACTGCTGGACAATGGGGGAAGATGGGTCAGGAGATGTGGCGATAGTCATATGCTAAAATATCTGTCGGGTTACAGGTAGAAAGTTGACCTCTTAAAAAGCTGACTTCTACAAAAGCTGACCACTACAGAAGCTTACTACTACAGAAGCTTACTACTACAAAATCTGACTACTACAAAGGTATGAGGACTATGCAGATTGTAACGCACTCAACACGGGACAACACTTGTCATTAGCAGCCCGTGTTGGGATGTATCAATAATCGTTGTTGCCTAGTGATCGTCAAATTGGATTGGCGGTCAAGGAAATGCCCGATTGATGGGAGAACTCCGACTAGAGCGTTCAGTTTAAGTTTCCAGACTTGGGCTTATTGGGCTAGTGAGATACTGAGCATATTCCAGGTCACAAAAACACACCTTAGTTTGATTTACGTGCAGTTGTGTTGTAACGAAGTCTGAATTTGCAAGCCCTGTCGTCAGACATCATTATAACTATCTTACTTTTAGGCTTCGCTATGTCAGCAACGGATAGCTAATTAGCTATCCAATTTGAAGAAAGATGAATCAGGACGTGAAAAGAATTACCAATTCGTTATTCAACACATCTCGTGAGAGCTAGGCCTCAATCTACAAAATGCTAGCAGTCACACACCATGCATTATAATATGATATATTGTTTAACCAAGAATAGGAAGGAGGAAAGAAAAACAATAAAGATGTTTTAATTCTCACAGTTTGATCAAGCATTTGTTTCGTCTGATTGCTTCAAGGGAAATTCTTTCAAAAGTAAAGAAAAACAAGATGTTCGGAAAGAACATGGCGTTATTTCCTATTACTCTTCACGGCTCCAAATATTCGGAGATACAAGGGAGAACGAGTCTTCCACGATTATCTGGGTAAATTAACACCCCAAAGAACAGGCGTAACTTCATTTAAAGAGCATCTCTACAGCTATTCAATTAATAGAATTACTGACTAGCAATCTTCAGTCCTAATGTGATCTTCATATAACTAAGGCGTGAAAGTTTGGCCAAATCCTAATCTATTTGTGAAGGTAAAAGGTTCAAGTTCGACATCTACTGTAGGTAATGAAGGCAGGGGGTTAATAAGCAGAAGTAGTGCAGTGCTGACTGCTGAATTTCAAATATTTGTGAGATTTGCAATGTTTAGTTTCGAAGAATGATAAAAGTAAGTGTTATCAATTAGTTAACATCAATTAGGTAAAATGTTAGAATGTATCAGCAGAAAATTTAAAAAAAGGGAAATGAAGCGAAAGTTTAGGAAATTTTGCATCACCAGAGGATCAGTAGTAGTGATCTTCAGATAAAAAGTACGATAAATAACTCGAAACAAGTTGTTCAGCTTAAATAAGAAGCGAGCTGTGATATGATCCCACGTTCGTGGTCATCGAATCAAATAATGTACTTGATAGTTGACCTGATGGGTACTTGAGGGCCCGATAACTAGGATTTGATCTCGCAGAACATTCGAGAACAAAATACAACATCAGATCCCCTGTCATGGTGGAGAAACGAGACAAGGACAAATATTCGAGAAACAATGACTCGGAGAAGCCCGCGCCAAACGGTCAGTGTCAACGACGATACTTAACGCCACCCCTAGAAATACCATCAGCAAGCTGGGATGGAATGTGGGAAGAAAAGATCGTTAGCGAGGATCGTGAGAACTGAAAATGGAAAGGTAGAACATGATATTACGGCTTGTTGTCCATGAAGAACGTACTGAAATAGCGGTACTGTGTATTTACTAATGGAGATTATTACTATGTTGAGCAGATGTCATGTTTCGGCAATCAAACATGGAATGTGACTTTAGGAAGAAGCAGTGTTGCAGGCGTGTAGAAATTTAGATTTCAGACAGATGAGATTTACAGGATACGGCAATCAAGGGCCGTGTTCGATCATAAACGAATAGGAACTGCCTCTCAGGGCAGGATTTAAAACTAGCAGTTTACAGCTCTGCTATTTATAGTTAGTGAGGTTGAAGTGCTGGTGGAGAGGGACGGAAGAATGGTGGCTGTGTCTGACCAGTGCATGGCTGATGAGGTGACTAACTGACCCGACAACAAGCAACAACAACGCGCTCAACTTCCTAATGAGTTAAACGGTCGACCACAGAGATCGAGATGGAGATATTGTCAAGATATGAACGGATCGGCTGTCGGAGATATCCATTGTTAGGGCTAGAAGAGAGGCAAGTAAACTTCAGCTAATGAGGCAAGTGTAAAGTGATCATTGGAGCTACCCGAACCACCATTAAAACAACAGCAACTTTATACTTACTATACACTTACACCGGAACAACAATAGAAACCTATTTTGGGAGCATCAATTAGGGAAAATTGCGGCCACCAGCATTGTGCCAACAGCAAAGTTGAGAAGATATAAGCATCTCAATATCTCGTTTTGGGGTTTGTTTGATCAGGGAGGAATGAAATCTTACAACTTAATTGAAGTATCACTTAATTGCGACCACAGCCCTTGTGGAGGATGGACAACTGAGACTCACTTTTCTTCGTCTTGTGGCGGAAATTGATTCCGAATCAAACCAATGATAAACTCTCTGTATGGGAAGGGTGTAAAGAAGTAAAGTGTGCCAGGTGACCAATCAACCAGCCGGAACGGCTGAGTTTGTACTACGTCTAATTGATAATTCTAGACTTCCGGCGATCTCCGCTTACGGATTTGTTGATAAGCACACTGGATACGGAGATGTGGATAGTTGCTGCTGATGATGGTGTGGTTTGAAAGCGACAGAGCTCGACACAACGGCAGCGTACAGCCTACAAATGTTCGTATGAGAAATCTCTCTGAGAAATTATCTCACTCGCATCACGATCGATACAACTATAGTACCAGAGTTGAAGGAAGACTTTAAAACCTCAGTCAGTTAAATCATAGCTGGCCCCGGGCCCAGTAGAGCCCAGATAGAACTGTCAAGATAGATGACAAGATCAACCTGTCATAGGTACAAAAATAGCAAAACGATACAGAAGTTGTGACTGTCAGTATGCTCTTGATGAATAGCTGGAGTTAGGGGCTTACTGGCGGAGAGAACATGGACTTTGATGAATTTACATTTCGCTGGATCTATTATTCCATTTCTGGGATGCCGAACAAGAAACACAAATCGTCAAATCAAGCATTGTGTCGAGAGATTCATCAGAATATACGAAACAACACACTGCCTCTACGTGAACAATAACAGAAACTCGCGGAACAGTTAAAGGCGCTAATTCGTCCGGAAAACAATTACTAAAAGTACAGCGCTTTGTGTTCAAATTAGTATTTAGTATTACGGCAAGCTTCCTAACTTTAATTAAATGTATTCATCAGCCTGGAGCTAGTAAAATCATTCAGGAAGAACTAAAAACTTTCTGCTGATTAGGTAACTACTGCGTTTATATTTTATGCAGTGCCTGTGCGGGAGTCTGGATTTTTTTAAATCGACACGGACGCTCGCATGTGGTTTCCAAACAGACGCACAGAGTATCGGAAAATCGGTAGATATCGTCTAGACCCCAGACGATAAATCGCGTATTTAGGCAAAGCACGTCTGAGCGGGGGTAGTAAATGAGATTTTGGGCACAAGCAAATTCGAGTTTCACGGTTGAGCTGTCAAATTTCCCACAAGCCGGGTAAATGCGGTCTCGCAAATCGCAGTATTCCGTTAAAATAACGCAAACAGTTGTCCAGCAACCCCTGCAACCGGTGGACAGATGATTCGGAACATTTTAAAACGAGTAGGAATGAGGGCTCGAGCACCAGTTAAAATAAAAATATATCACAGGAGAAAATAGACCCATATTAAAAATTCCCCAGAATTCGTATCACCAAACAGGGTCCGCTACAAAAGATGCCAGCCCCACTTAACATGACATGAACATGCGATTCAAGTATAGCGAAAACTAGGATCTAGAATGAAACGGATATTGCGAACAGAGTTGCAGTAAACTTGCGGTCATGGTAAGACGGAGACACTCGTCAGTGCCGGCAAAGTTAACATCATCAGCTCACTGCGAACTTCAGTGCACCCTATTGTGACAAGCAAGCTCTTCCTCCTGCCGTCTTCCCACGGACTTTTAAAACAAAACCACGAGGATTGAAACACACCGAGGAGATGGAAACGGGCCAGACGGCGGACGGGAAGTACCGGTGTCGGGGCACGGGGAACTTCGATACAGCAATAATGGAAATTGGATCGTAAATTACTGTTTTTAGCGCGTGGGGTACGTTCCTGCAAACACAGCTAATTCAAATATGGGGCTGTTCGCCACCTGTCTGCCTTATGGCCGCTATAACGTGCAGTTAAAACTATAATGAGGAGGAGGAGGGCAGCTCGACCAATGCCATCCAACTCATGAGCTGAACATCTCGTCAGTATCTAGTTGGGCTAAACAATCAACTGCAGGGCACCAACTCAAGACTCGACCAGTTAACGTTGTTTGGGTTCCATCTTTTAAACGGGTTCAATGGGGAGACAAGGTCTAATTATTTCAACATGTTAATGGCAGGGGAGGGGTGGGGACAGGAACTTAAGACAAACAGTCAGGTCTGCACGTGGCCGTGAAGCGAAGGACACGTGACGGGAGACCCCAGCACCTGGCTATAGAGCTCCGAGTCAAGAGGAATCTGGTAGCAAAACTAATTACCCGGTCAAGAACCCGGGTAAAACCGTGTACGAGGTCTCCAGTTGGCACGTTCTGCGGGTATATCTCGATATGGATGGGGATATTTCGTATCGGACAGAGCGGACTAACAGCGGTTAACTTGGTTCGCAAGGTTGTGGAGGTATAAATATGACTGGGACGGTGGGAGGGGACGAGGGCTGATGAGAAGACGAGACTGGCGGGAAGACATGACCCAACAGACGGTGCGGCAGTGTAATGTCACGTGACAGATGAAGTGACGTCACGTGAAATGTGAAATCTAGTGACAGGCGGACGTACCCCGGTGTCCAGTGGCTTGTTGATGGGTCGGAATAACAGGCGGGGCCTGGAAATCTCCTAGTCACAGACATCCAGCCTGTTATTCGTCGTACAGGGTCAAATTCTAATGGAACTAAGGGCAAATGTACCTGTGCGTAAGTGAAATTCTATATCGTGGATATGTGGTAATATTGAATTGGAGGTCAGGCTGAGCCATATCCGGTTTAAGGTTAACCCTCCTAACACAATCAGATTCACGAAATCGATCCCAAGACTCTGAGAAACGGAAATTGTTATTACAAATTACTAAAGAACAGTAATAACAGGTGTGGGTATTATAGCACATCTACTGGAAACAAGTAAAATAACAAAACTCCAGGAAATGACACCACCCAAGCAAGCCAAACAATTAGCCAAGGAAAGGTTTCTGCACGGGTGTAACACGCAGCTTGACCTAGAAGGAACCAAGTAGAGGAGCTCCGTACAACTCCTAGATCCACGCTCTATGTTGTCATAAAGTAGGTTCAACTTGATCTTAAACTCCTAAATCCATGCTATGATCTCATCTCAGACGGTCGCCATCATCATGAGCTACGAACCCCCGTGAATACCAAGGAAAAATTTAAATACACAAAACATAATTGCAACTTATAATGAACTAACGACATACTAGTATCGCTCCAGTATCCAGTGCTATAAGACGACTAGGTCATATACTCAATGACAAATTTGAGGGATGAAAAGGTACAAACAACGACATAAGTGTCCCTGAAAAGTCATTACCATGGTCACTCAAGACTCCGTCATGCCCAATTTTCCGTCTAAAAGATAAGAATTTCAGCAGGTCTGTTGGCGGTTTATGTGGAGGTCCGACAGACAACTGTGGTCGGACAGTAAACCAGAACAGAGGACACTGTGGTTGGGAGAGAAACGAGAGATAAAACTCCCTCCTCGGAGACAGAGATGTGAACCACTTCACTTTATCTCCTCGACTTCTCCTTTTTTAAACTATTTGTACAGTGCACTAACCGCAGAATAACTGCAGCTCGCTACTGTGAACAAGCCAAAATGCAGTCTCGTGAGTCAAATTTTATATATCGGCGTTTAATATAATCCAGATTACGGACGAATTTGACTTTGAGTTGCTCCGTTGGGGCCTGAGAAAAAAACGGAGTTTAAAGCGTGGCTTGTTGCAAAATGTAACAGTTCTTAATGAAATACGGCATATATTTAGTAGTTTTTCTGGCCTTCTCCCACGCAGAATCCACTCATAACGACATTGCGACACTACTTTCATGCACCGAATTCGATTACTTTATTGCAAATTTAGTTTTATAGGCTTAAAGTAAATTTCGATTCTTGAGGGATTGGGTTAGAGTAAGGGCTTATGGGCGAAATGCTAGGGTTTAAGACTTAAAGTGAAAATCGGGTTTCAAGGATACAATCACAACTCAAGATTTACGTTAAGATCCACCACGATATTTCATGATTTTGACTAACTAACTAACTAGACCCAATCAATGTGACAAATGTAACATTAATTAAATATTTGAAACATTGTAGGATTGTAGGGAGAGTACCTTATTGTTTAAAATATCAAAAGATGAGAATATTCAAAAGCATAATATTTCCAAGGATTAATTTACGGTTTTAATTCAAGAAGTAATTTTTACAACGTCAGTTCTCCTGACCACAAGCCCTGACCGACTCGACTTGCAACATAAGGATTGACGTAGAATATAGGTATGGCCTGCGTTAGTTACACATCCAGGTCTCGGTGCGGATGGATTCACATTTGACGTTCTGTCGAATAGCTGGGATTCCCACGATATTGGCATGCAATTTAGAACCTTGAATCCTGCGATTTAAATCTACATTTATTCATTAATTCAGAAGATTTAAAAGGTCAGTGGATTTGTTTTCCATTTGGACCCAAACCGTTGTATTTTAGAAGCTTTAATGTTCGGTACGACAAGAAGTGAAATAACAAAATTGTTAACTATTGATCTGAAATGAAAATGGGAACGTTTTCTTGAACAGTATTTTTAAGCTATGTGGGCAAACCATCTAACATACAAAAAAGCTGACAAAGTATGAACATGCCCAACTGTTTATAAACCATCACAAAGGAAGGCAAATTTAGCCGACAGTTTAGATAGAATTATGTATGATTACCGGGAATATTCCTGCTAAACTCAAGCTTAGTCTGTTTGTCTGTGTGCGTATCAAAGTGCACCTTTATCACCGACCACACAGTGCAGGTCAAAGCAGTCCCCGACAGAGGTACCGGGTCACATGACCACTCACATGACCCTGTGTAAACATGGTACACAGGCAGGTCGTTGTACGGTGGTTCTAACAGGTGCACAAATAACTATAACATCAACCCTGCTGCACTACTGCGGATCTCGACACGTGATGGGTATCCGGGATATGAAACGTCTAGCTCGCTGCTGCTTTGAGTGGGACATATCGGCAAGTTGTTACAAGTCAGAAATATTTTGTTGTCACGTGGAGACTGGAGGTGAACTGTATTTGTTCTTTTTAGTGGGAGGAAGATTTACCAATAACCATCGGCTACAGTTATATTAGTTAAGCCAACAAGAGACGTGTCAAAACGCGTGAAAGTTCACAGGCAAAAGACTGGTCGTAATAACTTGAAGATTTTTTTTTTTTGAAGATTTCAGAATATGTTTTTGCAAATATTTACTTATTACTTTATAGGCTTCAAACTCTAAAGCCCAAAGTATGTAAACTAATTATAATTACAGCGCCCAAATTAAAGCATTATTTATTGTAATCAACTTTGTCAAGCCGGCTGTGTTCGACCTTCATTCAGCCCGAATTGTGATCGCTGGTCGACCTACAATATCATCCAAGGTTTAGGTTTCCAGCTGAAATTAAGCCGAAAATCCGATCAGACATAGCCGGTCCAGATTTTCTGGAGTCTCAACTGGTACACACTGGCACAACGACCATGACGGTCGAGTAGTTAATTACCTACACGAGTTGTTCATTTGGGATAGAAAGCAAGAAAAGTGCAACTTAGCGTTATGACACTTCAAAATTCCGAGGTTTGACTTTGAATCTTTTCTTCAACAAACTGAAGCTTGAGCTGCAAGAAGAAAATTAAGGGTTTGGCCTGTTTGCCAAGCTTTAGATACAGGTAAGACTTGAAGACAACTCCTATCAATTTGGTCAAATTTATACTCGAATTGGGATAAGGTTCCATAAAATTAGCGACACTTCAAAAATGTGCATCGACTAAAGCTGTTAAATTTAGCTATTGAACTGAAGACAGAAATGCAACAGTAAGTAAAAGTCAAGCTGTCACTAAAGTACAAAAATATCCAGCACACCAATGGTAAGGCAGCACTAAACGAACGTCCAAATTATACAAAACGGGCTGGCCTCAATCCCAATAAATGTGCCAATCGAAATTGTGCAGCTGGTAACATGCACATTCCCCCTGTCGACAGACCAATCAGGAACATCTTCATTTCCGGGTCACAACGCCGACTGTCACCTGTCACAGTTCTGATTCCTGTCTTCACTTTTCGGGTGAAACTCTCAGTCACCACCACGCACAAAACACGGGAATTGTCGGGCCGACTGGCTGTATGGCGGAAATCTTGTACAGGAGTATGGCTAGGAGCCGGAACGAGTGAATTCTGCTGGCACTAGCGCGTTTAAATCAGATCTCATAAAACTTCGCCCAGAGATTAATCCTTATTTCATTACCTGTACTGATCGTAATCAGCAACATCAAAGGGAAGCAACATAGGAACCAATAATCATCTACATCGGAATTAAAGGCAAAGGGTAAGTATTAGGAGCATTAGCAAGTTAAGAAATACAAAAGAGGGCATTCTACCCATTAGAAAGCCTTCGAAAAATCTTTGATCTTCATCAAACTCAAAGTCAAATCAGAGCACAAGTGCTGCCTCGTATCTTTAAAGTCATACAGCCAACAGTACCCAAATCAAATTCAAAACTATTCGTATAATCACAGCTATCTTGTACTCTTACAATTACACGAGCATCGCACCCGTTAAATTTGAAAATCCGAAAGGAAGAAGCTATCAAACGAATGAGGAGCGTGTAGCCCAGCAAACGGGAAAAATAAGCTGAGAATATATTGTGGAATATATTGAAGAGCTAACAGTGGAGTGAATTATGTAACCAAGTACCAGCTGAAGAGAAAATTGAGGAAGTGAGGAAAAATGACCAGCAAATAGAGAAGCAAGCTCACAAGGTCATGTTTTATTGACTACACCACACTAAGTATGACGAGAAGAGTACAACCCATAAACCAGCTCTATACCAAGTTATCCAGGCTATATATAGAACAACGAGCATGTCACGTGACACGGTGCCTTCCTGGAGGCAGTTGATACTTGTGTACTTATACCATAGGGTATTATAACCTTTGTGTGCTGTGCAGTTGTAAGCGTTCAGGCTGGCTGCTCGCTCACGTGAAGTTTAGAGGTCACGTGTCCAGATCACATGTCCAGATAATTCCTACCTGCTGCTACCCGCCCACTGGGCCCTCCTGGTACTCTAGGGATGTTAAATCTCAGAAAAACTCTAATGGCTGGGTGGAAATAATGAAGCTGGAGGAGATAGAGATATGACAAGCATGATATAAGTGGGTTAATCAGAGGAAATGTATCTTTGGAGACAGACGATCGGACGGAAGGTCGAGCCTCCTTTGGGAGCCTTGCGATAAAATCAAATCCACTAAGAGAATTCATTAATGCGAAATGTAGGAGGGAACTTTAGTGTCAGTAGATGATAAGAGGCTCCTACAGAATCACAGAAGACCTATTAAGGTTCCATTAGTCAAAATTATCTTTTAAAATTACTGTAAGGTGAATGCGCTCTTAGAGCAGACTATTATCGAGCTAATGCTGGTGCTGACAAGTTTGGGGCTAAATTTAACAAATTTCGCACCTGTGACACCAGTGAATACAAATATAATTTGAAAACAAAACACAGTTCAAATATATTTTAAAGACAAAACGCGGTTTAAATATAACATGAAGACAAGACAGAGTCCAAATATATCTTGAAGACAAAACACGGTCCATGAAAATAGACTATGTCACCTGTAAATACTAATATATCCTGAAGACAAAACACGATCCAAGAAAACAGACTGTGTAACAGTTTAATACAAACACATCCTGAAGACAAAACGTGGCCCAAGAAAACAAATTGCATCTTCAGAGAAGTGACCTCAAAAACCGCTCAAAATGTCAGCCTGAAAGACCCTTGAACCAGCAGTAGAGGTGGCACGAAAAGTGAGTGAGAAAGACGGTGGAAACAGTGGTAAAGGTGGCAGTACACCCCGCATTGACGTCAGGGAGTAGATTCAGAGCAAAAACACTGTCGAGCGGCTGAGAGACAATTTTACCGGAAATTGTGCGTGAACAACACCAGAAGATGTGTCCCAGTAAATTGCACTGTCAGTATAGTGTCTGAGTCTGCAATAGTCGAGAGAAGTAAAACTGTTTGACGTGACAAGAGAGGATGTTATCTAAGTTGGGTAGAGTTAGAGCGACAGTAATGGTACAGACAGCAGTAATGGTACAGACAGCAGTAATGGTACAGACAGCAGTAATGGTACAGACAGCAGTAATGGTACTGAGATCTGACACCTGGGACCTAATATCATGTTATATCCCCCAGACAGACCCTTGTCGTCTTAGTGTCTCATCTTCTCCCAATCTGACATGGTCACATGTTTGTAGAACAACGAAGAAGTTGGTTTCTTTTCTCAAATACTTAGCTTGGGTGAGGCCAACCTTCCTCATCTTTATTCATGACTGAACAACGAGAATGGCAACATATACAAACCAGAAAAAATACACTGTAACTTGCAGCAGAACTTGGTGAACCACGAAAAATACAGAACATGAGTTTTATTTTGAGGGTAGCGATCCATAAAATGTTACCTTTTTTCCTTAACGGTATGTGCGACCACCGCAGGATTAAGAAAACAAAAAACAGCGCGGTTTTGTGGCGTGGTGTTGGGGGCCTTAGCGTCCCCAGACATTTGTTATCTTACAGCATGTATTCACGAAACTTTAACTGGACAAAAATTGGGAAAAAAAGATTTACGAGTTATATGAATAGAATTATTATTAATAGAAATAGTAAGGAACGCTTTTTGTAGACAAAGAAGTCCCAGGTAACAATGAATTGGGTGAAGAATATTGAAATTATATTAACTGATTGAGTTACGCAAAGTATTCAATATTCATTATCGCAATAGAGGTCTAAAAGTATATACCGAGGACCGAATTTACATGATATAGGTAAGTACATAAATTGACGCGATATTAAATTTCGCTTGTTCGCCCGTTTTTTCAACTGCGAAATTAAGTCTTAATGAGGATGATTACTCCTCGAGAAATCTAATGCTACAACAAAATGCACCAGAATTTTTAATCAAAAATTATTCATCAATGATATTATGCATTTTCTTCGATTCTATGAGGGTAAGAACTGTGAAAGGTCATAACTGTGAAATTTCGTGAATTAAAGCTAATGAATTAAGAGAATAAATAAAGAAGCCGGTGCAATGAATCGTGTAAAATTAGCTCTGGGATCATTCATAAAATAAGTACGTATTTAAATCCGAAGATAAGAAAATCAATGATCTGTTTACTAGCCAGACGCTGATACCAGGATTACGTGAGAGGAATTCTTTCTAAAAACGTACGAGGTGCATAATTTGTCTAAAAAAGTATGATTAATCTAGAATAAAAAGCAGATGATTGTTTAATACGAGGCTCAATAGGGAGTTAGATGCTCTTTAATTGCGTAGAATGTTTTATCTTCTTGAATGAGGTGGCATTGCGGCCAGTCTCGCGTGAAATGATTGATTGTTCTTGTGGGAAGTGTTGCTAGAAATCTCATCCATTCCCACAGACATTTAAACTCTGGACACTGTAGTGTAAACATATTGTTGATTATATGGTGGTTGTCAGTAGAAAATCGTATTCAACAAATGCAATTTGGAAAACAACACATTGAGTGCTTTCTTAAATTTTATTGTTAAAAAGACGGCAACACAATAGGTATTGCCGAATTCAATGTTTGGCAACAGCTTATATTGTGCTGGATAACTCTTAAAAAGCTTTTATCCGCAAAGGTGGCTTAGCTTCTCGAATGTCTTTTTTAATGACAAGACACCAAAAAGGAGCAAAATCACAACTCTGAGAACCATCATAACTTTATTCGATATCAACTACTTCTACGTATTTTGTCCAAAACTTGCTATCCGGAAAGTTGTGTATTGTCATTGATGATTTTAAAACATTATTTTGTCAGTCAAGTTTTAAAGAAATCTCATTTTATGAATTATGAATAGGCTCATCAAAATTTATACATGTCATATTCAGCAAAAATTCACTAATTTAGATTCAATGACCGATGTCATTACTTATGTATTGTCAACAGTTTTAACTAAGTCCACAATCACTTAAACTGAAATGCCACAACTAAAAACCAAACTACTTTACTAAAAACTCAACTACTTTTAAATGAGAATCAAAATTAGGGAACAACTCGGCAGGCTTAAATTTATTCAAAAATAATAGATAAAACCAAGGTTTAGAGACACCTAATCACCTCACTAAAGGACGTGGTGAACTATTTCTGTATTCTTTAGATTTCAGTTAGCCCCTAAATAAACTATCGAAAGAGAGAGAAACATCTCAGACGGAGCGTCAGCAAAACCGCAAAATGTCATACAATAAGGAACAAGTAATATTTAGAGGTGACGATTTGACAAAGTTATGAGATTGAGTAGGAGAGAAGATAATTGTGATAACCGTGGTTCTAGACGTCCTAAATCGAACCCAGACGTCCTTACTTCTGTTTTGTAACACCCGTGCAACCGGGTCATTAGTCACAAATGGATAAGCCGATAATTGACCGAAAATTGAAGGAACAAGGGCCAGGTGGAGCTAGGGGAAATGTAACAAGACAGAGTACTGATTGTGTGCTGGAACAAAGCCCGATAGACCCGTCATTAGCAACTCTTACATTTGCCATGAAATACGGGCACGGTATCGTCATTTTGTGTAGGTACGGAGGTCCATCTACTGGGTGAAATTGCATAACATGATTACGGCATTTTAACGCGAGGGAACTGAGGAAGCAGCACCGCTATGCATCGCAGGTAGGGTTTGAGTAGATGAGGTAATGTCAGAGAGAGAGAAATGGTAGAAAATATCTGACTGCAAAACAAGGCGCAACAACCAGAGAGTAAAAAACATAGCTTTGACAAGCAGGTTGAACAGATGCACACTTTACACCTGCAATGTTTGTTTGCTTATCTTCAAGGGAGAACGGTGCAGACAAACACAGTCCGGAGAGAACATACCAGCCGGTTAAACTAGACCGCAACGGTTGGGCAACTTCCGATTAACAGTCAAATGGTAATGTTGCAAGAAGCCAGGCCCGCCCTCGTCGTGTTATAAAACATGTAAGGACAAGCCTGCTATTTTTAGTCGACCTACAAAACGGTTAGGGCTCAGGATTTCAAGGATAAGGGTAACTGAGATAATGAAACTCTTTTGGGATTCGACGGTGCTGGTGAGGGTATAGAAGCGAAATTAGATCGACGGCATTATATCGGCCTGGTCGTTTGTAGGTATGGAGTAAACACCTTCCTAAATAGGCGAGTCATGGATTTACTGCTGTGTGAAAACTCAAAAAAATGCAATTAGAAACGTAGAAATGCACCTCCAATTTCGTTTTCCCTTCGTCATTGCGGGGAGCCCATCAATTTGTAGTTGCGGTAAAAAGGAATTTATTTAGAACTACGGCGAGATTCGATTTTTCGTCCCCCAATTTACTTGAGGTGACAGACATTTCATCGCCCCTGTGATCAGTATCGTAACTGATCAAGGATCCCTACCGTCAAGTCAGTTTGCAGCAACTATAACCTTCTGACGACAGATAAGTATGAGCCTTATCGGTAGAAAGATGTGCGGATATAAAAAGTTCCTGAGCACGGTGAGAACAGTCGCCATACAACAGTAGCAGTCGAAATGCACCCGGTTACACTCTGGTCTAGAGAGGGAGAGAGCGTGACTAGTGAGTCTGAGTACTGCACGGAAGTCGGGGTTATGAGGTAAGACTCGAGAATAGACAACGTCACAACCTTGCACATTACGTCACTAACTGGCTGACCCTGATCCCGATCACCCTTGCATTGTCTTGGAAGTCAAGGTCGACAAATGGCTCAAGGTTGTTCAAAAATGCGATATTTAGCTTGGCCGGAAAAGGGAAATCAACAGACCAGCCCCCATACTCGGACATTTTTGCTGGGGGAGGTGTGTGCCGAAGGCGGCTGGAGTAATGGTTATTGTTAGGGCGGTCTGATATCGGATGAGTGCTGACAAATATAGTGCTAAGGTGTGAGATTTAGCAGCTTTATTGATAGTAGCATTGCTGAAATAACAAACACGGCTCACCAGATTTGTTTTTTTCGGAGAGGGCTTACGGCACTTTGGATCAGTATTACGGCCGGAAAATGTTTTAGCAGGAAATTTTTGTAATGACCTTTTGCCCCGGAATCCCGGGCATAATTTTTGTCATTTGTCGTTCGCATGAAATTAAGTGTTGGTATGCCTGACAGATTGTTGTCAATGACACTTCTGCCCACCAAAACTCAAACTTAGAGAAAATTCTGGTAGAACCTCCTGTAACATGAAGAGATCCCAACAAAGTGCAAAGACGTGATTGTGATACCAATCTAGATATGCGATACCGTTGTCCACACCTGTACCGTGATGACGTCACGCGCTGTGGACCAACTGTTCGTCACGTGGGGACAATGACAAGGCGGAGAATGAACAGACAACGCCCCGACCTCCTGTCGTAATCGATGCAACATATGTGATGAACATTATATGTGTGATGGGGACTGACAACTCTGACAGACACGAAACGTCAGCCGAAGTATTTGACGCTTCGCGGGTAATGATTTGGGATT
This sequence comes from Mnemiopsis leidyi, assembly GCA_000226015.1. NCBI lineage: Eukaryota > Metazoa > Ctenophora > Tentaculata > Lobata > Bolinopsidae > Mnemiopsis > Mnemiopsis leidyi. The sequence continues at coordinate 178,652 of JH152817.1, read as the reverse complement.
ACCGCCCCTTTTGAGCTATTAGCTTTACTGGTGCATGACAGGGGTGCAATTTTGCAAGTCTGCAAGTCAGCAAGTGTTTCAAAACGTCAGCTGGGCTAATGTCAGGGTAAGTGTATGGTTGATAACTTCGTTAAAACTTTATTACAAGGAGAAATATAATCAGTGAGCTGGAGGATGAAGTAAAACTTGGAAACTGGAAACCAGGCGGAGCAGCTATAGACCTCATGGAGGGATGAGACAGCAGATATGAGAAAATAGGGCAAAATTGTTTACTATAAATAAGAATAACAAACTTTTGCTCTGTTATATATGAAAGTTGAAATACGATCATTAGACTTGACAAATTTTTGTATTGCTGTAAATAAAATAGAAGTCGCCGATTTGAATTATTCTCAGCAAAACACAACATTATTTCCAGACTAACAAGAAAGGAAAGATCTACCAGGGCAAGACCGGGAAATACAAACGCAGTGCATGTCCCGATTCTTAACACGCGGGGTAACAGGGTGTACCAAGCAACAGCTGATGAGTTGGAGATTTATCAACAAATAACGACAACTTCACTACTCTTAGCGAGATGGAATAGCCGAAATATTCTCGACATTTTCTGTGGGCAAATGTGCACACCAGAATTCCTATTTTTATTGAATTAGATGACAAGACAATCCCGCTGTCGGTGGGGGACGTTTCCCTAGATTTTAGCCACGTACGGACTGATTCTAAAACCACTTTACCAAATCATTGTTAGGAGAAGCTGAAAAATAGCCCAGTAGAACACTACAACATGCTGTAAAGTGTGGTCGACATTGATTTAGACGGACTCTGGTAGACACTTTAGTTCTTAAACAGGTTATCTCGTCCTTTATCCTCTACGTAACGGATTATATATTGTGGGATGTCGAAAACATAAAATGTAGGCGGCTGGGAAAATAGGGAGATCGTGAAATTCAACAAACGAGGGGAGAAAAAAAGGGAGCAGTGAACCATCGGGACACTCGCGCTGGAAAATGTCACTCTACCTATCCAGATCCAAACAAAATGATTGTTTGCTCTCATATTTAACTGATCTTATGACAAATGGACGGTTCGGTCAAAGGCAAAATGCGATGAATACTCGGAGAGAGGATAAAAGCAAAAAACTGTCTACGTTTGGACTACAGGATCACGAGCTGTCTGCCAAATCCTCGTTAACCCCCGTCAGACTGTCTGGCTAGCTGGACTGAAAAAATTACAACAATAAACCAAGCGTTAGAACGGTCCGGCCTGGAATTAGCACCATACGTAAGTTATATCCGCATCCCCGGTGATTCGTTATCTGCTACTCGCCGACCAAACCAACAGCGAGTCAGGACCAATGAGTCCGGTTCGAGTTGCGGCCAGAGTAAATAAAATGTAGGCGGTCGTCGTCACGGAACACGCGGCACAGACTTCCCCTGATAATGTTCCGATGAAGTTCGGACCATTAGGTCATTCCTCGTTACGTCCGACCGGGACACCTGACAAATTTTAAAAAATATAAAAAACACGATATGATTGGCGGTCAGATGTTGGAAATCGTTTGGTCAGGGAGTAATGGAATTAGATGAAATTACTGGAAGGACAGCTCGATGGTCAATAAACTTCTAGGAGGTTACCAATCACGTGTTAGGAAGCCACTTGCCTTTAATTTATTAATTTTCCTGCGATTAGATAAGAACAAAAGATGAACATTACCCGCCCAATAACAAGTCGAATTAGCATCGCTTATTACCACTATCGCAACTCACACGATAAGGAACGAGTGAAAACTGGTGGAGGCACGAGAGAAACGTAATGGTTAATCTGACAGCAGGTGCAAAAAGGACGGGGGAACTAAACCCGCCGGCAGCCGCCACTGCTTTTATGACCCCGGCTTTTTGTACGACATAGATGAAAAGAAAATGCCAAACCAGGTAATTGTCAATTAGTAGACGAGACCGCCATCGGCGAGACCAGGACAATGAAAATGTGGCCGAAAGAGGGTGCAAAGTTTGTTAAATCTTTTTTCTCAAACAAATTATCGAGATTGACGAGCCTGAATACGTAATTGATTATCCCTGAAAATTGTGTGGTGAGTCTGGAAGAACCTATCAATTGGAATATAAACGATCCTTGCAGACTCCAGTTCTTAAAATACGAGCCGAAGGCCTGTAAAGTGTACAGTGTAAGTGTGGCTGACAGTTCATTATCGATTCATTTCTTTGATAAAATCCAAATTATCGATTTTGACACGGAAAAGATTCTGCAAATCGGAACAAATCGTTGTAAATTCAAGTAGAAACAGCAAGTTCAAAATCAGACAAGTATAAATTATAGCATGGAATGGAGTTATTGCACCGCACCCATGGTCGACAACATTTACAGCATAGAGTGCTTGTCGCACTTCCGAAGAACTACCAGAAACCATCATGCAGGCGGATCATTGTTTTATGAAGGAGCAAGATATGGTCACCATGCCAGAATAGTAAATGGTCCTAAACTTCCTGGCCAAGTCTTGTTTCAGCAAATATGGGGTTCTATTTTTGCCCTTTTATTTTGGGCGCAACCCTAATTTTTATCACATTTTTCTTGATATTCATGAAAGCGTTAAAAGTCGACCTCAAAAGCATTTTTAGAAGAAAAGCCAAGCCAAAGGAGGCTCAAAAAGAAGGAGACCAGTATTTAAGCCTGGCGATCTCAAGACCCTCAGTGGTAAATGGTAATTTATGACAGTATGTCAGTATGGTTTATATTATTATTGATGTTATCAGAGTTCACTTAATCAAGCTGTACTGGATGCAGAATTTTTGCCTGAATTCCTATCAAACTTTAGACTAAGATCATTAAATTACCGTTATCACTGACATTTAATTTCCCATAACCCAGGGTTCACTTATTATTGAACAGCCTCTGGACCGAGGATGGGCATACACCACAAAAAGGATCGTTGGTCGAGATGAGGATTTCGAGGCGGTAGACATCGATGCCGATGAAATACATTTGATGGACATTATCACGAAAGAGGATGAAACAAAAAACTGCAGTACGATTAAGAGAGAGACTACGCCGATCGCCAGTAGAGCGAGGAGTTGCAGCAGGTTCTGTTCGCGCGTTGATGATTGAGCGACTAATTAAGTTGGGAATATCGGCAAATATTTTGTCTCATCAAGTCGACACTAGATGTTCGTCGTTCGACCGTAATATTTGACCATAGTTTCCATTCATATTAATAAATGATTTGTGACACGAGTAATATAATTCTTCTGTCGGGATTTTTTTCTTCATTTCTGAGCAAACTTTAGGTAACCTGACTTCCTCAAAGAATTTTTTTTGGATTTTATAATATGTAGAACTAGAACTAAAGCAAAATACCCTTTTTATTGCCTTAATAAATTGACAAGTATTACAAACTGATAAAAGAAAAGGTTTTGTGTTTTGAGAGTTGAATTCTTTTGAAAAATTTGCTTAATTTATTGCTGTGAGTATTTTACTATTTACTGCCGAGTACCAGGAAAATTAAAGAATCGCACATATTTAATGTTCGTCAATTTCTTAGGTACACGAGACGGAAAATAACTGTCTATTCCCCAAAATTCTCAAGCTGGGCCCAGGAGCCAGGCCTTGGAAATACTATAAAAACTAGAATAACACAATTGATAATGATAATACTTTATCAAATAAAATCTAAAAAATTAAAGTTTAAAATCAAAGCCACAATTTACCAGTGTTCATTCGGGCTGTGGTAAGCTTTCGATCACTGAGAGCATGAACATTTGCTTTTTGATGGTCAATCTGTCAGTTGTTTCCCGCATTCCAGGGATACCAGCAATGTCCAAATATTTCTGTTGATCTTCTACCTGTAAAGTATGTATAAACATATCTAGAATAAGCCAAAATCATGGAAAAAGTAAAATATGAATTCATGAATAAACATACGTTGGTAAAAAAGCATAAGTTTAACAGCTGTAGAGGTAGAGACCAGATTAATTTATTTAATACTATAAAATCGGATTTGAACTTAAAGGGATACAGTTTAGATTACATAGAATATTTATATTTGTAGAGAGATGTTGCCAGGGATAGAAAGAAGTGGAAGAGATTATTTGAGGAGTATTTTGTCTGTGTACTGACCAGACACGGACGTTGCTTTTCTTGCTATTCCGTGTTTGTAAACAGTTATTTATTTTATAACAGCTGTTTTGAGCAATTTGACTTTGTGAAGCTGACCTGCTTGTCTAACTGTTCAAGAACTCCAAGATCAAATTGTTG
>JH152817.1:163775-174372 GCA_000226015.1 Mnemiopsis leidyi | reverse complement strand
CCAAAATCATGGAAAAGTAAATATGAATTCATGAATAAACAAATTGGTAAAAAAGCATAAGTTTAANAGCTGTAGAGGTAGAGACCAGATTAATTTATTTAATACTATAAATCTGATTTGAACTTAAAGGGATACAGTTTAGATTTCATAGAATATTTATGTTTGTTGAGAGATGTTGCCAGGGATTGAAAGAAGTGGAAGCGATTATTTGAGGAGTAGTTTGTCTGTGTACTGACCAGACACGGACGTTGCTTTTCTTGCTATTCCGTGTTTGTTAACAGTTATTTATTTTATAACAGCTGTTTTAAGCAATTTGACTTTGTGAAGCTGACCTGCTTGTCTAACTGTTCAAGAACTCCAAGATCAAACTGTTGGAGTGCCTCCTTTTCTTGTGCCTCCAACACGGTAGACTCTGATTTGAACTTCTTCAACAACCTCTGGAGAAGGTTCAGTTAGTGTTGCGTTGTGTAACCGAAACTAGCACCCAACCTTGTGAAGATATCCTCCTTAACGGTTTGATGTATTGCTGCTGTTAATTTACAGATGCCATTTATTTTCGAGACAACTTGTACCAGAAACCGAATAACTTGTTGCAAACACCAAGGAGAGATAAATTCTAGTAAACTTAGTCTATAATATTAGTGTATATGTATATGTGTATATGTGTACCTCTTCGTCTGACGGACGAAAATTCTCATCTGCCATCATCTCCTCATAATCTTGTCCTTGTGAAGTTTCTAGCTCCTCTTTTTTCTCCTGACGTGAAGATTACTTATAGTTCAGGTCATAGAAAGTGACCTTTTAGAAAGTATGAACTTTTACAAATATGATTGAAACGAATTTAAAATAGCAATCGATAATAGTGGTCTGTGAATGTGCTCAGCACATAAACGAGTAGACCTGTAAGAAACTCAGCTTCCTAAACGGTTTTGTAGAAAATTTAACCTGCACTACGCACTAAAGGGCTACCAATGAAAAAGAAGTAAGAACCAAGTCATTCTGATCAACCTGAAAAGACTTGACGATGGTATTTCTCTCGTTTGACAAATTCGACAGCTTGATCTCCTGGATCTCCTTAAGTTCGCTGATAATGCCAAAGACGGTGCCGTCGCTCAACGATTCGGCCAATTTCTCCATTTCAGCATAGCTCAAACTACAGTCCCTGGAAAAAATAGAGTTTAATCGTAAGTTTCACTCACCCAGCAGATATACTGGCAGAAACGCATCAAAAGTTTCTGACAAGTGAAATCGCTCCCCAGTCCCCACCATTTGACCAATTCAGTAAAGTTGGTTATTGCTTTTAATTCGAGGGCTCAGTTCTCATTTGATCTAAAACTGAAATCTGCATCCGTCTAGATTGCCGACTGAAAGCATGACTGATCCAGGTGTTTAGAAAATGGGAATGAGATTAGATGACTGATGATGGATTAACAAGAAGAATACACGTACTTGGGTGCTGAGGAGTTCCTGGCAGCTATTTTCTCGAGATACGTTTGTTTTGTATCTGCTGTCACCATGGTTACCAATACCAAGCAATCTACATTTCTTTCCTTTTGTAATGATTGGTTAAGATGTTTCATAACAAATTTGGCTTGGAAAATATATTCCAATTTACAAACAAGTTCTTGGAAATCTCCTTATCCGGACTGTAAGATGAATTCACGAGACCTGCTAATAATCTAAACATTCCACAAAGTCTGAATTTAGAGACTTAGGTGATTTCAGGATAATTTTAAAGCGATGCAAAGAGTAATGAGTAATAACTCGGGAGAATTTAATCAATAACGAGTCGTTGTTGTATCTAAAACAAATAAAGTTAATACAGCACAAAAGCGAAACACTGAATATATCTATAGCTCTCCTCATAAACAAAGTAATTTAATTCACAAATTGCAAATCAAACTAAAATGAAAATACCCTCGCATGTTTCTATCTGTACACGAATCAAATATATTCAACAATCGACCCTATCACCAAATTCATTTCGGTCGCATTCTTCTTGGTTCAATCTCAACCGAACACCCACGATACACCAATTTGAATAAAAATATAGCACTATGTATTTGTTTAAAAAAGCTTCGTAAAAAACATGTTAATTTTCAGTTATATTCTTTACATCAAATATAATCGCGATTCTGAATGTTAGTTGAACTGCTACAAAACTTAAAAACTGCTCAAATTTGTCATGCTTTCCTATCTGCCTCTGTGAAGTGAAACTCAATGAAAGACACTTAAACTCAAACCATAAAAGCCTCCCCAACAAGAAGAAAACTCGCGTCTCCCATTCATGACGAACAGCAAGAAACTTTAATGAAACAAATATACAGCATCCGTTCTGCTTTTCTCGCCAGTATCTTCAGCAAAGGACCAAATATGCAGCGATAAACAAAACATAAATCTATTTAAAGAAATCTTGGAGGAATGGCTCTTCTTCGCTACAACACGTTTGAAAGCTGTAGTTCCTCCGGCGATGTAATACCGATAGTGAATTCGTTCGCTTCTTTCGTACTCTGAAAAATTAAACGTCAAATTTAAAATCACATCACTAGCAGAAAATGGGATGCAAACTTGTACAGTAGATGAAAAGTCATTGCTGGATCCTAATCTCATGTGAATACTCACCAAAGCATCAGAATTACTCTCAATGAAGTCGTTGTTGCGAAGCTTGTCGTCCGACAACATCACTAAGAGATCCTGATCTTGAGACAGCCGAGGTTCTCCGTTAAAGCTGTTCAGCTCCTCGATGGCATTGTGATTATTTGGCTGTGATTCTGACACGAAATCATTTGTTCCATCTGAGACGTCAATTAGCAAATTGTCATTTTCATTTTGACCATTGACATTTTCTGGTGCTGAAATCGAAGGCTCGTTTGTTACATCTGGAGAGGTTTCATCTATCTCTTCTTCATTTAGTGATGAAGGTTCGTTTGAGTTCGTTGTTTCTGTGTCATTTTGTTCGTTTGAGGCACTATCAGAACTATCGACACTTGATGCGGATACTATTTCTGGTTTGGTTTCCTCTTGTTTTGCAACAGATGGCAGATTGAGAGTGATGTTATGTTTAGCTAGAATTGCACTGGCGTTGGCCGATATTTCACGCTGAAACAAGAAAATGATTAAGCACATAAATTTTCTTAGCTTGATTTCGGATATTAATGTCAGCAGTAGGTAATATTCAAGATGTGAGATTGTACCAAAACTAATGAAACCCAAAGGAGGACGAAAATACTTACTTTTGGGGCGGTATCTACTTTGACTGATGACCTCTTTAAAATCGCGTCCAGTTTCTGAAATTGAAAAGTAGGTAGTTAGGTATATCATTTCTGAATGAAGCGAGTGATACAAATAACTTTGAGTAAACTCATGCAGATCACAATATACAGTACAAGGAGGTGGGTAACGTTAGTAAGCTCCTTTTGCAATGCACAAACCCATCTATAAAAGACTTGTACTCATCATCGATAATATTCCGTTATACCACAGAGATTTGTTCCCATTAGGATCGAAAAACGATGTTATAGTTGGGAATATAAATTGAATGAACAATAACCTTCTGACGCTCGCGTCGCTCTTCCTCCTGCGCCATGCGCTCCTCCTCTGCTTTACGCCGCTGAATCTCAAACAACTCCAACTCCTCACGTTGCTGCTGCTCTTGACGTTCTTGGTCGGCTCGCTGTCGTTCTTCCTCCTCCTTCTGCTGCTGTTCAGCTTGTTCTTGTTCTGCTATGCGTGCTCGCTCTGCTTCTTCTTCTATCTGTTTCCTGAGTGTGACAGTAGTGCTCGATCAGAGATAGGGGGTAAAACTTAAACTTGGCACAATATCAGTGCAAGATGCGTCCTTGTAGACTTATGAAAAGCTATCACGTAAAATTACTAGGTTTATTGTACAAATTTCAATTTAAACGTCGAATAAATTTCACCTACTTTCTAAGTTCCTTCTCCTTCAACATCCTTTGTCTGGCTTCCTCTGCTTCGGCACGTTTCTTCTCTTCCTCAATCCTCCTTTCCTCGGCAAGTCTTCTCTCTTCTTCCTCCTTTTTGGCACGTTCTTCTCGTGCTTTCTTCCTCGCCTCCTCGAGACGAAGCTTGGCCTCCTCTTGTTGGTTGACTGAAAATGTTTGTATCAGACAATTTCTATTCTTAAACAATGGAGAATAGATTTCTCAAGATTCACAAAAGAACATAAATGAGTGCAAGTTCTTGTCAAAGAATGGCAAATTAATCCCATTCCCACATTACCTTTAGCCTGCATGGAGCTGTTCATGACCGACTTGGTAGGTGACTCTACAGGAGTTTGCTGTTTTACATCAAGTTTTCCGGCAGACGACCGACGCTGTTTTGGAGCAGAGGTTTTAGGTGGTGCAGTTACAGGCTTTGAATGATTAGCTGGCGACTTTGCACTTGTTCTTTTAATGCTGGACGTTCTTTGAGGCTTGGTCGTCGGCTTTGAGGTGTCTGCAAAAACATTTCATTTTAATGTTTAATGTTTTTGCAGAATTTTACAGATCTCATTTCAATATAAACAGTGAATAGATTGATAACAATCCTCTGAAATGTTTCTTGGCACACCGTTATCACTATCAGATAAGAAATTTGATGGACGAAGAACAACAGTTTCAAATTATTTGATCGAAGTTTTCGTTGATTATTAATTATCGATCGTAAAATGCGCGCGCAAAATTAAAATTTCTGAATTTGCCCTTGCGCAAAGAATTAACACTCGAGATATTCGCGTGCTACATAAGTCGCGCAAAACAGACTTTACATGTCCCACAACATGCGACTTATCAGATTAAGAAGTCCGGAAATACTAAGAAAACGAATTTTAACGGAAAATATTAGATAAAACGTCCTCAAGGATGAATGACTCATTGAATACAAATGACCTCTTCTCATGATTTTACAGCAATACAAGTGCATGACAAGTTTAGTAGGAAAAGCAAAGCTGCTTGTATTTATAAAATGCGCATGCCGCACTTTGAAGCGAATCCATATCTTCGCTACTGTTCACGGCAATAATTCAGAAAATGCTTGATAAATGCTGAAATTGTCAAGAACATCTTTTGCTGCGTGAATATGTGCACAATGGAATCACAGAATTTTCACTTTCTAGAGTACATAAGTCATAAAAGCCATGTTTTTGCACATACACTAAAACTGGAAATGTTTAGTACACAGTTTTGATAACTGAGTAGTTCTACCCATGATGACAATGATTGCTGCAGTTAATGACAAATGATCCCGGTTCCGACGAGATAGTCACTGTTCTCTTGTTCATTTCTTTTATACCTTTCTCACAGTTCTGTAATTCCTACAACGTAACACTAATATTGTGTTACACATAAGACATTGGTACAGTGACCTGTTACATTAGTATAGTGTAACATTAGTAGTTAATACAGTGTTACATTGGAACAGTATTTCAATGAGCAAAGGTAGGAAAAGGTTGACAGTATTATATTTGTAACAGTTTACGAGTAAGTCAGTTAAGTGTGTGGAGGGTGAAGAATATTCACAATTGGGAGCTATTACTTCTAAATACCCTCTTTGTTCATAATAACATTTTTAGAGAACATATTTATCGCACAATACTTCAACATCTGGTACATACATACAATACATTGTACAATTTACAGTATACACCAACCCAGGCCCAGCCCACTTTATCATGCACATTTACAACACGCAGCCTATATATATGGTGAGCGTATGACGTATGTAGCCTGAGGATAACGTTACCATGCATTACAAGGTGTGTAGTGTCCCCTGCATGGCACGACACAAAGTCGGGTCACTAAGTGGTTAGAAGTTAGTAACTGTGTGTATTCTGTGTGTGTGTAACTGTGTGTGTGTGTATTCGTGTGTGTGTGTGTGTGTGTGTGTGGGACTGTCTGTAATTTCTACTGTTCCTTAGTAATCTAGGAATACCTTCCAATCAGCTATGTTTAAAACTCTAACACTTTATTAAAGTTATATTTACACTCTATTTAAACACTCTAAACCTGATATTTACCTTCAGGAGTCTTCCTGCCCGTGGGAGTAAAGTTGGAAACTTTGGTAGGTTTTAGAAGATTCTTCAAGTCAACTTTCTTCTTCATCGAGCTTTTCTTCTCATCTTCTCTCTTCGTTTGTCTGATAACAGGCTGACTGACTGGTCCTGATGAAGAATCTAACACATTACGTTAGTTCTAAAGATGTTAAGCAAGTAAGGTGTAAAGAGTGACGTTTAATGTTGTGTTAGAGTTAGGAGCTGTAAGGTGTTGTTCTGACGACGTGATGACAAGTATTTCTAACACAGACTGTCGTAACCACACCTGCAACACAACTTGGACTGAGCAGGTACTCAAATTTTCGTAATGAACTAGCGCAATGTTATGATGACCTCTCAACAAATAAACTGGTAAGAGAGGTAACTCTCTATGATTTACAAAACAATATAAAAATTAGTGTTGATTAATGAGAAACGATAACTCTGATGATAACAGGCTGCACTTTCTCCAGCAAGAGAGAACTAGAATAGGTCGCTGGAATAACTAAATCTATAAATAGAACATACCCTTAGTAGATCTAGGGACAGGAGTGATGGACTTCCTGAGGGAGACGGTGTGCACAGGGCCGCTAGTCGGTAACGCTCCCATTGATACGGGCCGCTTCAAGCGCGGTCCTGTGCTATGCGGGCGCATCTGTACTTTCGGACTCACTAGGTTCTGCACTGACCTGAAAATTTTAGGAATTGTAGAAAATCGTTTCAAGTTAGACTGAAACACATAACTTGTATTTTAAAACGATCCGTTAACGCTCAAATTTTGATTGGTTATTATGTGATTCGAGAATTTCCTTACGTAAATTTGATCTATTAAGTTTGAACGGCGAAGCTGTAGCCGACAAATATACTCGTTATGTCCTAATAAGCAGAGCAGTCACAATTCTGCCTAAGTCGTAATCTAAAACAAAATAGGAACACCTTTAAAATATATTTATACAAACTTTAAACCGCCCCGTGTTAAGGATGTAGTTAAACATTTTATGCTGGAAATTTAATTTCTGAAGAGAAAGCGGGTAGTAAAGTTGCAGATGATCTACAGAGCGTCATACAGCGTATGATTTATTTAGGATGTTATTAGATCAGATCATCTGGAGATCCTTACAAGTAACTTTAGGACATTACGCTATTTGTTGAAATTAGGAGGGGAGGGGTAAAGATGGCCACGGATTTTTGACCATTTTGGCCTTCTTCCGGGTAGTCAAAATCTTATAATCACTGTGGTCGAAATTTTGAGCATGACTAGAATTCCAAAGTGTCATGGTCAGTGCCTCCACATCTAATTAAACACATCTAATAATTAAACATTTTCTGCAAGCTGTTAGTATTAGGACAGTTTATGGAGAATTTGCTTTATCAATTATGTACAAGTTTTATCCAAACGATCTAGGCCGACCATACTAATTTTCGTACTCACAGCTGAAGCCTGAAGTGACACCTATTATAAAAGCTGACAGTCTTACAACAAATGAGGCATGTCAGCCAGTCAGCTGCCCAGAGAAATACAAGACGTCGTAATCAGGTAGCTAACGTTCCGTGTGAAATGTGAGAATTACCACTATAATTATAACCCAGCTACAAGGGCCAGCCACATTAAGCCCATGTCACGGATCGAATAACGGGAGAGTCGACTGCCATTACGGCAGATAGAAATACCTGTAATTTTATTACCCTCTGTACGACATACATTTGCAGGTGTCAGTGTTATAACTTATACCGCAAGGATCTGGAGTAGTCCAGGGAGAGTTGGGAGACGGGAGTTAATAAATTGGTTATTGGAGAAGAGGAGAGAGAGGGCTGAAGATTATAAAGTTGAGGAACACTGAGCTGGGATTGAATGTCAGTATGTATAATAAGTACAGTGTACACAACTGATATTATTTCAGTAGGACCCAGGCAATTTGTACTGATATTAGTCGTCGTCACTGGATGTTTAGAGATAGATGTTATCATGAATATGTCAAGTTTTATGACGTTTCCTGAGTATGAATGGGTGGTACTGCAATTAGCAGCACAGACTTCTAGCTCTGATTCTACATAAGTAACCTACAACTCTAAAGTCTAAATCGATGAAGCGAAACTACATAATACATATGTACTCAGTAGTCGACTGTACATAATACATATGTACATCTTAAACAAAGATCTTGTAGATGTATCGCTTGGGATAGTTACGATTTTGGTACATTGTTGGCATAGTTGAAATAACTTATCAAATCTTTGAGAAATCTTTGACTCTGTGAACCAATCCATAAAAGAGAACATGTAGAATTTCCTAATGTCCAGAGAAAATATGCACAGAATGCGCATACAAGAAAATATGGTTTCGTTTTAACAAGGGGTATATTTTTACTTGTTCCTGTTATGCCTTGTGGAAAAGAAGAAATCAAGGCAAAAGTTAATCTAAGGCGTAAGGTCTAAAATTTAAGATCGTTTCTTCGAATCCGGAGTAAAACTGGATTATGAGAATGTTTTTTCTAATACAATCCTTTACATTTCTATAAACTTATGTTAATTTTCTATACAGACCTCAAATAAATTTCTATACACGTTAAACCGCGGTGAAACTTCGAACTCTGGACCATGTGAGAACCGTTAAAATCGTCTAAAATCCGCAAATAAGTTTGTCCGATATTAAGTTGTTGGTCCGACACTTTGTTGGTCCAAAAGTTAGGTGTGCCGGGTCTGTTTGCAGGTCCGGAGATTAAGTTCATGCAAACGAACAATGCATCACTATATGCGTAAAAATAAGTTACAAAATACTTAAATTGCGTGCGTGACGCAGAGCAGACTTTACATAATGATTAAACATTCCGCGCCGAGTTTTCCGAAATTTCAAATTTCATTTTGGCACCCCCTTACATTTTATCAACAAAATTCCGACACTCTTGTCAATTGTCTGTGATTAAGTTGGTCTGACCGTTTGAAGCTGCGGGGTCCGGGGTTTGGTATTATTCTGTATCTTAACACTACAAGTGCAACAAATTGATTGAACTATGGATATGGAAATTGTTAAATATACTGAAACGAAAGGATAATCACCGATTTTTCTTGCAACAACAAAGGTAATTCCATCTCTGCGTCCTTTTCATTATCAAAGTATCAAAGAAAGCCATGTTTCAACACCTTTATACACCTGCGTCCTCAAATATTGCACTGACGGCTGAATGAGTCGTTAGCTTACATTCATTGTCAACAAAGTCGAAAGTACTTACGTTTGTTTTTCTTTATCTCCCGCAGGTATTTTGCAAAGGCCGCAAAAATGCAAGCGACAATTTGATGTTTTCAACGTTGAGTTTAACGTAATTTTTGGGCGGTTATCTCAAACTCGAAGTATATCAAACTTTGTTACAGAGATTGGGGAAAGCTTGCACTTAAATTAATCTAGAGCGTTAGCCAAGATATCTCATTAATGACATTTTGTTTCTCTTGAGTCACAGGAGAATCTAATAATAACTTCCGAGAACCCGAAATAATGTTTCACGACGTTTTAGCCGATCCTTTGACTTTTGAATAGAAATAGATAAATAATTACACCAAGACACTTCAGTAACACACAAATAACACATGGACAATGACAACAACACCACCAGCACAACCACACTCGGTCTGAGAAGCCCCCAAGAACGCAAACCCTGGATGATCTGGCAGCTAGTGATCGTTGTCAGCTCCCTCCTAACCAACACCACCATCCTCGTCTCCTCCATCAGGTACCGCGCACTGCGGATTCACCGCATGGTAGTCATCTACCTGGAGCAAATAGCTATCTGCGACTACATGTTGAGTACGTGTGTCGTAATGCCCAGTGTGGTGTGTGTGGTGAAGAACAAGTGGGTGTTCGGACGGTTCTACTGTCTACTCCGTCTAGATTTCCTACTATTTCTACTTGGCGAGCATGCTGCAGGTGTGTGCCCTGACGACCAGTAGACTGATGTTGTTGAAGTTCCCTCTGAGAGCCAGCTCCTTCTTCAGACATGGCGGTCACATCAAGGTAATCTCAACTATCTGGCTAGTTTCCTTACTCTATCCGATACTGTTTCTAGCGATAGACAACAACGATGTCCAGTTCGACTACAAGGGTTATGTTTGTGATTATGGGTTTTCTTCAAGTACGTGGAAATTGTTTTGTTCGCCAGACTCCTGATCAGTAACTGTATCCCGATGTTTGCCCTCGTATTCGACAGATTTTTTAGAGTTGCGAAACTTGGTCACTGGAATGGCGGCCAAGTTGGAGTCGTTGGAGAAAAAGGTGGACCAGAGTACCCAAAGCTACCAACCAGCCCAACACGCTCCATCGCCAATGCTTTACCGAGCTCCAGCTCCCCATGCAGTGATGTCTTTAGGAGTGCCCAGACTTCATCAGCCGCACTTTCCTTACACTCATCAATCTTATTACTGAACGCTAGGAGCCTCAATCCGTCTGCAAACGGTGCCGGCAGATGGAAACTTACAGACCTCGCGGCTCACGTAGAGGAAAAACGGCAGATTGGGAAATTGTTTCCTTCTATTGCGATAACAGAAACTTGGTTAAAGTCATACTATAGTGACGCCCAG
>JH152817.1:148917-163588 GCA_000226015.1 Mnemiopsis leidyi | reverse complement strand
ACATAATACATATGTACTCAGTAGTCGACTGTACATAATACACATATATATATGTACAGCCTAAACATAGATCTTGTAGATGGAGCGCTTGGGATAGTTACGATTTTGGTACATTGTTGACATAGTTGAAATAACTCATCCAGTGTTTGAGAAATCTTTGACTCAGTGAATCAATCCATAAAAGTAGAACAATGTCCAGAGAGAATATGCACGGAATGAGCGTACAAGAAAATATGGTTTCGTTTTAACAAGGGGTATATTTTACTTGTTCCTGTTATGCCTTGTGGAAAAGAATAAATCAAGGCAAAAGTCAATCTAAGGCGTTTAATACAATCCTATACATTTCTATAAACATATGATAATTTTTTATACAGACCTCAAATAAATTTCCATACAGTTGGTCAGACCGTTTGAAGTATCGTAACACTACAAGTGCAACAAATTTATTGTTCAATTATGAATATGAAAATTGCTAAATATTCTGAAACGTAAGGATAACCACTGATTTTTGTTGCAACAACAATGATAATTCCATCCTGCGTTCTTTTCATTATCAAAGTATCAAAGACAGCCATGTTTCAACACCTTTATACACCTGCGTTCTTAAATATTGCACTGACGGCTGAATGAGTCGTTAGCTTATATTCATTGTCAAAAAAGTCAAATATTAGGAGATTGGTGGGGAAACTTTTTCTTCAACTCTTATTTAATGATTTTAGGACTATATTCATTATCTTATTTATAAATTGTAACTTTATTTATCATAGAACACATCAGTCAACCTCTAAAATAGGCTTTTTAAAAAGTTTTAGACAAATCTATTAAGAAATTTATTGATTGAAGGTGTTACAAGTGAATTCTAACTTTAGCTGACAAGAAACCAAACTTCTTTAATAACAAAAATACATTTTGAAGTAAAAAAAATGAAGATCAATGTTCCTGGTATTTCGGCTTAGGTTAACATAGATGAACACAGCAGATTTTCACATTTCTCAGATTAAGGAATTTGATTATTAATACCAACATTTGTGTTTCCCTTAAGTGTTGCTCCTTGTAAGGCTTAGCTGTATTCCTATTCATTTTCATTTTCAGTTTCTTATAATAACGTAAATATGGTACTTAAGTTTGTTTTCCCTTATCTCCCGCTGGCATTTTGAGAAGGCCGCAAAATGCAAGTGACAATTTGATGTTTTCAACGTTGAGTTTAACGTAATTTTTGGGCGATTATCTCTAACTCGAAGTATATCAGACTTTGTTACAGAGATTAGGGAAAGCTTGCACTTAAATTAATCTAGAGCGTTAGCCAAGATATTTAATTGATGACATCTTGTTTCTCTTAAGTCTTGTCAAAGGAGAATCTAATTATAACTTTCGAGAACCCGAAATGATAATAATGTTTGACTACGTTTTAGCCAATCCTTTGACTTTTAGATAGAAATAGATAAATCATTACACCAAGACACTTCAGTAACACACAAATAACACATGGACAATGACTACAATGACCTCGTATTAACCACTCTTCTTCTCCTATACCACCTCTGTGAAACCGGGAGGGAAGCTAGACAAGCTGGAACCTATATCTCCTGTCCGGACGTCGTGACGGTTTTGTTAACCTCCACCCTCTACATCACCCTCACTCTCCCTCACTTTCTCTACAACATCTCTACTCTCCTCATATTGGTCAGATTTCAAGGTCACCTGACTGAAAGCAACGCGTTATCTCATCACCCTCATGTGACAGCTAACGCGTTATCTCATCCCGTGTTTTACAGACTCCGGGCGTCCTGTCTTTATCTTAAAATTGTGGTTAACTTGTTTGTTTATTCTCTCACCGTTCCGAGTTATAAGAACTTATTACGTTTGAGGGTCGGATATTTGGCGGTGGAACTGTCGTCGTATTTGTCATCATACCTGCTGATATCTCATACGACGAGGCTGAACGAGAGGATTAATGGAAGAGACGATCAAGAGGAAACTGCAGTTTAACAGTTGATAATTTTTGAGGTTGACTGATTATTATATATAAGCTGAGTTACCCA
This sequence comes from Mnemiopsis leidyi, assembly GCA_000226015.1. Classification (NCBI taxonomy): domain Eukaryota; kingdom Metazoa; phylum Ctenophora; class Tentaculata; order Lobata; family Bolinopsidae; genus Mnemiopsis; species Mnemiopsis leidyi. Next base: position 161,546 of record JH152817.1, on the reverse strand, counting down.
ATTTACGACTAAAAGTCGGTTTGTCCAGTTAACTGTTTCACTTTGTCCTCTATATTACAGTCGTTACTCGCTAGGAGTCGTTCAGCCGCCATGAAATGGCTCGTTTAAACATAACGCTCAGAACTACGCCAGATTAGCTGATTTTAGAAGTTTTAACAAATACGAGCTCTTCAGGAAACATTATTATATTCAACCTTTGTTGTTATTCCAAAATAAGGGACCAAGTTTTAGTTAACAAGATTGGTTAAAATCTAGTGTCGCACTAAACCCCCAGATTAGAAAGTAGCAGCGAACATTTTGTTAGGTTACTTGGTTAAGCTAAGTATTAAGTAGTTGGTCTCATATTAAATATTCTGCAAACTGCTGTCGTCTAAATTGTTGTGGCTTTCAGCGGTTTAGGACGCAATGTTTAACTTTAATGGTAGCAGTTTTTAGCAACAAAATTCTAAAATAAAGGCACTTTCGGAGTTAACCAACCGATTTCTTATTCAACTTTATCTTATGATCTAGCTGATTATTAGATTCAAATAACGCTTGGCATCAATTTTGGTCATAATGCATTCGATCATTACAGTATGAGCATTTCACAAGCGTAGTGAAACGTAGTTACTTTTAGGCTATCCAAAACAAGAACTTTAGGTAAAAGGTTTTATCTTGCATGCTTAAAGAAGTTGAGTCCTAAAAGAATATGAAAAGTACACTGATGTATCTATACGAACTGTGTACAGAACATTAATATCCAATTACTCAAGTAGGCAGTGGTATATATTGTATATATGGTATATATATAGTATATATTGTATATATGTGCGTTTCCTTTCAGCCAAGACAATTACTCTTAAGTGCACTGTTAGATATCAATATAGAGAGTTCAAGAATAGTCTATTGTTCAGGAGTAGGTATCTATATGTGTACCGAAGAGATAGCAGGAAAATCAATAAGGAGGAGATCACGTGACAATTGGTGTGTACTCAGAAATAGAACTGTGTCTGGTTTGAGCACCACATCATTTATTGGACAGTTTTCTCCTATTCTAGAACGTAACCTTGGGTACATTAAAACGTCAGGACATAACACCTTACAAACAACAGTACAAGACCAAACAGACACCTATTATACAGTAAACACCATTTAAGCTGCTAAAACCTCGGACTTAATACCCACAACAAGTGTCGAGACTCGAGCCGCACCTTCCCAAAAACTATGACACTATATAACTTGCTAAGTGAGACTTAACCCTGTCCCCAGGAAACATTGCCCAGCAGAGATAAAAGTTCACCGAGAGTGCAGGTATGTGAACTGACGTGTTACAGAGATTCAGGTTTGTCTCGAACATGACTGTTATTTTGGTAATCGGCCACCTAGGTTCCTTTTGAGTTGAAATGACTAGCCTTGAGAGTTGAGAGAATTTGAGGTTGATTTGTTAGCTCTTTATATATTTTAAGATTCAATTTTAACTGTTCTGAACATTATGCAAGTTAAGATAATTGTGACATTTATAAGTCAAGTATCGCGCTAACCTATAAAATTAAGACACGATCAACTATACAAGTGTCGTATTTTAGAAAGGTTTCAAAATTGATTCAAATTTTCTCAAGTGAAATTTTAAATAGACTGCATATAGCAGGGGACCATGGTTTAGACAGGTTAGGGACAGGGGGCTTCAGAATTGGAATATAACGATCAATTCTAGCCATGAATATATATACAATTGCAATAATTTCATTGCAATTACGGTTTACCATATCGACCAAGAATCTATGCAAGTTGTGTGGCCATTGTATGAAAGAGTTTTCTAGGGTTGTTGTCTAAAATTAAAGTCAGTTAAGTAGACTTGAAATTACTCAGTAAACTAGAAACAAATACAGTGGGACCTACCCTGTCTTCTGTTTGTCTGTGCTTATGTTCAGACTCATGGAGGATCTAGAACGGACTGTTGAACCGAACGCTCCTGACTTTACAGGACTAGCTCGGGAACGTTGTTGTAACTGAAATAATTGTGAAATCAGTACAGTGAAATGAATTTAAAGTTAGCGATATGAAGATAAATTCATTGAAATGAATACTAAGCCAGAAAAATGAAAATTAAGCCAGTGAAATGAATCTAAAGTAAATAAAATGAATTTAAAGTTAGCGAAATGAAGATAAAGTCATTGAAATGAATACTAAGCCAGTAAAATGAATACTAAGCCAGTGAAATGAATGCAAAGTCAGGGAAATAAATGTTAAGTTAGTGACATGAATATAAAGTCAGTGAAATGAATATTAAGCCAGGAAACTGAATACTAAGCCAGTGAAATAAATGCAAAGTCAGGGAAATGAATGTAAAGTTAGTGGACCATGAATGTAAAGTTAGTGAAATAAAGATAGTCAGTGAAATGAATACTAAGCCAGTGAAATGAATTCAAAGTTAGCGAAATAATAATTAAGTAAAGTAAAATGAGTAAAATTTTTGTGTAAGTCAATAAAATAAAGAAAGAGTTAGTTGAATAAATGTTTAAAGGAAAGTTGAAAAAGTAAAACAATGTCGTGGTTTTGTCCACATAGAAGCACAATTTTCACATGATCGAATGAAATGCGATGTAATACAATCATGTGTCGTGATACCCGTCCTACGTGCAATACACAATACACATGGCACATATCATTAAAAAGCTGTGTAAGAAAATGTTACAACAACACTGTGATGTTGTGAAATGTAATACTCTTCTCGACACACACGTGTGTAATGTCATGTTCATTCAGCTGTGTGTTCAATAACAAACCACGGTTAACAGCAGGCAAGTATAATGCAGCTGATGTGTAAAGTTCACCTTGGGAATGCGAGAGGGTCGCTCTACGACTGGAGATAGAGACCCTATATCGGTAGACATGGCGGGAGCAAACGGGAATAACCGGGAACAGCGGGAACAAGATCAGACGGACCAAAAAGCGATTAGCTACATTGCGATCTACCCAAGATAAATTTAGTAGTACAGCTATATTGAGTGTGCTGTAAACAGAAGTATTGTTTTAGAGGTCGTTAGTGGACTAACAACCAATGACTTAACGATAAGTGGTGCACCTAATTGTACCCGTGGTACACAAATTGTAGGAACTAGGGAAACTGTACTGGCATGTGTGCACACTACAAATCGAGCTAACGGTAGTGTACGGAAACAAGCCTGTGACCCTAGCCCAGGTCTTTAATTCAAATTGTGAGGGAGAACCCAAAAACTTAATAAGGGCTAAGTTCAAGATTTCTAATGGAGAGAAACTAATTCACACGGCACTAATTCAGTAGCCGCTTTGTAAACAGTATGATAATCATGCTAAAAGTTGAATGATGCTCCTTTATAATCACGTTTTATATTTTTTATAACAATGCTACAGAACCACAAAGCATAAAGACTTTATACTGGATCGTTTGATCTAAAATTATTCTCTAGGAAGAAAGTTAAGTAAGTCAATAAGTCAATAAGTCAATTAATGCTCCAAGTGTCTAATGTGTGGCATCTCGTTGACCTTTCGTGACGATTTTGATATGACATAACGGCTCTCGATAAAAGATCAAGTGTTCGTGATAACTTTAATTGAATTATTATGCTACCTGTGTCAGCAAACTTTTTTCTAGTCGTGATTTTCCGAATAAAAAAGTTGGGTCTCTACCTTCACCAGAAACAGTGACAACGATTCAGCACAAATTAAAGAATCAGAGGAAATGTGCGAAACATGTTTCTGGGCCCATCTGTCAGAATGACACGCTTTATACTGATACCAACATGAAGAAAAGGAATCAGTCGCGCGAATCAACTATGCACAAGGTAACCAAACAAAATCCAAAAGCAAGGCTGACGTTCACTACCATAAACCGATATAGTTTAATGAGACGTGATAAATACCACGGTCGAGTTAATTTTACCTCGGAATTAACGACAACGTACAAGTCAGGAGAAGGAGCAATCGGACGGAATACTTAATGACTATTGATTGGTAGCAAGTTAGTTGCCTCCGTCAGGGCATGATCAGATAAGTATTTTACTTTTGTCAGCGCTGAAAGTACAGTTTTTACCGTGTTTTACCGGCTAAAATGATTTCTGATGCTTGAAGACAGAGCTTTAACTCGGTGGTTAGGCGTATGCGATATTACAAATGCAACGTCATAGCTTACATTAACAAAAAGCTAGCTCAGGCAATCAAGTTAAGAATTATCACTAAACATAAGGTCTGAGCTAAATGCCGTTTATTCGAGAAATTTATTAACTCAAGTAATAGTTAAACACTGACAATTGACATGCCATTCGGTGCTTTATTCATGAAATTTAGATGTGATAAAGATTGTCGTTCTCTGTGACATTAGATTACACAGATATCCGATGTTTCATGTACACAGTAGCATGTATCACGATCAAATGTAAGCACACAATCGGATTTGGCAGACAGCCAACAAGAACCAAGACAAGGTATAACCATTGAGAGAAGAAGTGTACACGTATACGAGCTGAGCAGAACGAAGTGGCCGCTAAAATATGCAAAGCAGCAGTACACAGTGCACACATTGACACCTGCACTGCCTCAACAGCACGGTTTTCGGTAATCTGTTTCCTGTTGGAATGCACGTCGTCTGCAATACACGAAACAAGTGGCTAAGAGAGAGAGAGTGAGGGAGAGCGCCAAAACGGTTAGATTCAAGCTACTGGCTGCTGCAGACAGTAATTCAGAGTAGCAGACAACAGATGTATAGCGTCTTAAAGAGTTTAACAGATCTCTGAGGGAGGGACGATACGAGATACAGTTGTTACAGAAGGACATGGCGGACACCTGGTGTAACAACCCAGAGCAACCTGTCAACAACTATTCGAAATATGCACTGCGTTCAGCGCACGGTGACCTTAGTTGGTATTTACCCGTCGGTCAGCAGCTTCGTGTTTCTTCATAATTGCAATTCTTTTCTTCTCCAGTTCTTCCGCTTGCTTCTTCCTCCTTTCGTCCAGGGCTTTTTTCTTCTCAATTTCACGTAGTTTGAACTGTGAAACTCTGTTTTTGTGATCCTCAGGAGAGAACACTCGCTTTGTCGTTTTTGGAGATGCACCTGATGAGATATATGAATTAGGCCAAATTTTATGATACGGGAATAGTTCTAAAGTATAGCTACATCACAATAACAACATCGTGTAGTTCAACTGTTAACAGAGAAATCTTGTTATGTTGAATTAACAAGTCGCACTGAATTAAACTCCAACTGCCCAGTAAATTACACCTCACAATTAATACCAGGCTGAGCATGTGCATTGTGCTACTGACCGAAACAAGTGCTAATTATAATTTTATGAAAAGTATCTTGATCTCTGGATACTATCTGACTTCTACTTCATCGAACATCTTGTCAATATTTCAACAGAGTAGTAAAACATATAAAATGTGACCAATTTGAAGAGTCTGACCTAACAGACGTATGTCAACTGAACTAAAGACGGTACAGACTTTTTATTTTCCGAGGGGTCTTGGGTGAAGTTTTGGTGGGTGTCCTAGCCGGTGACAAACTCTGTTTACTGTCAGGAGAACTCATTGATTCCAACTTGCTTGCATCAGTGCTCGGCGATGGTCTGAACGTCAAAAATTCAATTCAATTTATTATTATTTGATATTCAATTGAAATACTAAGCATGTCAGGTTTAGCGAGAGAAGTAATGTTTTCTGCATGCCAAGACAATATAAACACTGGACTTTAATGTAGAAGATTTATATAATCCTTGTTCATTTAAAAGCTAAGCAGATACAACTTAATATATCAAACCACCAAAAGAAATATGAAATAATTAATATTGCTTAAAATTTGAGATTAGGTGCACATTTGGCTCACTGCTTATTAAGTTTGATAAAACTTCAAACTTACGTGAGAGAGATGATCGGCTGAGCAGGATCTTGTAAATCCGAGTTGTCATCATTGCAGATTTTCTGAATCTCAGCATTTTCGTTGTCATCAAACTCGGATGGTAATTCTGAGGATTGTTTTATGTCTGGCAAGGGAACTTCTCCAGCAGTGCAACTTTCGGAGATTTCATCTCGGAGTTCCTCTTGAGGGATAAAACTGTCCATCATTGTAATGACTGTGGAGCTCTGGCCTCCAAATTCACATAAATATATCTGCTAAAGGGAAAAAATTATGTAAGGGCAACTGCAAGTTTTGTGATCCTAAGATAGCGAATTCAAATCCCTCTGGCAACTATTTGGTCGTGGGGTAAGTTCAAAGGCTAGTTACCTTGATCTTGATGGGTGCCACATGCATATCATGACATGTTTACCTACGTATATATATACAAACTCTTTTACTAGAAGTTCTAGTTTGAGCATTGCCGCTACAGACTCTCTCAAATTAAGAAGCTTGCTAACTCTGACTCTCTATAAACATTTTAAAGCACATCACTTGGTGTAGGGTATCTAGAAAGTTTAAGATTATTGTTTTATTGGTCACTGTCTTCTTTTTCTTTTGGTTCAAAAAGAAAAAACAGGGAAAATATGGACCTTGTTTTATTGCCTTATACTGTCATGTAGATTGATCTACTAAACATCACCATATGGGGATAGCTATTATCAACGCATTTATCAAATAAACGTTTATCAATTAAGCACTAATCAATTAAGAACTTATCAATTAAGCGCTTATCAATTAAGCACTTATCAATTAAGCACTGATTTCTAAATAATGTGGAAAGGGAATGAGGTTTTGATTGCTAAGTGTAATTGGAAGTGGATTTGAAATGTAAAACAACTGAAGACAATTGCAATCAAAAACTAGGAATTTTTCTACAAATGTCGAATTGTTCCACATTGTGCCAGTTTTCTTAGAAAATTACTCTAAAAACAACTAGAAATCAGAGCTGGGACTGCTAGAACAGAGCAATTTTTATATTGAAATGGTATTCTTATTCAACACTAATACTATACATAAAATTTGAGATACCTCTGGCATTATTATTATAATTATATCAAAATAGAAATTTAACAAAGCCACTGGAAGATTTCCTAAATGCTAAATAAAAGGAAAAAACAATTTTTAGCCTACAATTTGTCCATTGTCCCTTGAATTTCACTTAAAGATTCTAGCTACTAACATTCATTATCATAACAATATCAAAACATACAAAAAACAATTTACAAAGTTAAAGCACATGACAATATCATGGTGATTCACAAAGGGTCATTGTCAGCCCCATGCTTTTGTCCCCTCATTTCAACCACCAGCCATCTGGTAGTACAGTAAATTTATCTATTATTTTTTGATCTATTGTGAATGAATGAAGAAAAAAATATGAAAATATTTAGTTTCATTCAAAACATTTTAGTTTCATTCAAACACTGTAACATATTCTTTTTGGGAAATCTGAAACTAAGCAAATCATTATTATATAATAACATTCATTATCACTGACAATCTTCCCAAAATTGCTCAACAATATAAAACCAGATGCAAAATAATTTAGCCTATCAATTACTGATATATGTAACTGAAATTACTACAAATACTAAAAAAGTCAAATGTCTAAAATAATATGTTTAAAAAATGTTTAAATAACCAATTTCAACATATATAACCACAAGAGTAAAACAAGTTTGAAATCACCACTGTAGAACTGACTTAAGTCCGCCACTTAGTCAGAGCAGCTACGACAACCCTCCACACATCACGATCAAGCATCATTGTCCGGATCCCGTCAGTACTAGACAGGCTGGTATCCCTCTTCAGCATGTCCTCAGTGTTCATGCTACGGTTCCCAGAATAGAAGCTTGTTTGCCAGAAGGTCTTCATGTCTGGCAATATGGCCAGATGGGCCTGTTTGCTATCAACACTGATGGCATTGGGATGTCTCTGAACACATCAACATTCCCAATCTTTCTTTCCAGCTGATGTTAAGAGCCATTCTAAGCATTCTGTTGTAGCTACCACTGACGGACTTTACCAGGTAGTGGCCAATTGTCCAGGTCTCCGACAGTATAAGAGAACAGACTCTACAGTCACTCTGAAAAGGGGGATCTTCATGTCTCCACACATCCCTGACTTCCAGATGTCTTTGAGCTGGCGGCATGCTCCCTATGTTTTCCCTTTCTGACTTCGAAATTCCTCTCAGTCCCCATGATCCGACTTCCCAGGTACACAAAATCGTTGATTTTCTCGAACTTCTCTCCACTCACTGCTTTGATGATGGTACTGTCGTCATCTGAGAGATTAACCCCGGTGTATTTGGTTTTACTCTCATTGAGGTGCAGTCCAGTTTGGAACATAGGAACCAAACTCACATCCAATATTAATATTATTAGTTCTAAATTAATCATGATCGTCTTTAACAGAGCAAGAGGTTTTATTATTCAGAGTCATAACTGCTCTCTCTGGTAGTAAATTCTTGTGGAAGGTGCTTACTTTAGTAGAAGAGCTGTTCTTACCTTCTCCTGAAATCAAATTTAAACTAGATCTGCTAAAATTGAAAATAGAGTCTAAACTATAAATGCCTTAGAGTGCCTTGAAACCTTCAATTAGATCATTTCGAATCCTAAGTTCAGCTTATTAGTGGTGAGATCAAGTTTATCCAGTCGCTCAGAATATGTGAAAGTTCAAATTTCATCTACAATCAATCAGGCGGAAAAACCTTCTCTGAACGCTTTCGAGTTGGAGAATTAAGCTCCGATTCCCATGTTCTGGACCAATATTCCGCAAATGGACACAGTACTCGAGTTGGGAGACAATTACAATCTTATAAACGAATAACATAACATGAACACTTTGTCTCAAAGGTGAGTTTATATCATCCAATGACTCATCAGATTTGCTTTAGCAATACTATACAAAAAGTTAATGCAAAGAGTCCTCTACTTGATTCTGGCGTGAGGTGGCAAATGTTATCTGGTGTTAAAGACAAGTCAAAACCATCGAAATGAGAAAAGCTGTCGGGAGAAAATTTGCTCTAACCAAATCCCTCGTGCACTTGAAAGTGTGCAACGAACCTTTACACCTAAGATGGCTGGTATAAAACAGCTTCATTACTGGGAGCGTTTGTCCCGTTTGTCACTAATGTCCCTTCAACGACGACGTGAACGCTTCATTATACTCCATATGTGGAAGATCCTAATTGGTAAAACCAGCAATGACCCCAATGTTTCTTTTGTCTCCCGACCGGACCGGACCAAGGCTCGGAAACTTCGCTGTAGCTCTTCCTAAAATTGTACAGCAGCGCGCACCCTTCCTGCTTCCGTAATTTTATTCTCCTCTATTCGACTATTCGCTTCGAATGAGGGTCGGACAAAATCAAACAACTCCTAAAAGCAAGTCCAGCTCAGCAGCAAATCAGATCCTGCTTGATGATTCATTTGCCGTGCAAGGCCCTATATTGTTGCTACACGTTGCATAGCCCTGCTGCCGCGAAGCGGCAGCCTCCGGCGCGCGCGAAGGGTCACAACGTGAGACAACTATATTGTGGGATGCAATGCCGCACCATTCGAACACTATCTAGAGTCTTGAGCAATTCAAAATCAACTCACGCAGTCAATGCTGTCAATTCCTGACAAGCCCCCTATTAGGGGCTGGAATCTTCCAAACAAGAATGCAGTCTGCTTTGCTGAAAAACAAAAAACGACCGTGTATTTACCTCGTTGTGGTGTGGTCAGTTACCGGGCGCTGCGCAGCTCTCTCTTCGTTCGCGTTTCCCTCCGATCGCGCGCTGCGCGGCACCAATTAGATTGACGTCCCCAGGCAAATTCGGACTGGTCGTCAGCTGCTTACTCAACGGGTGATGCGCGTCTAGAATTTCTTCGAAATTCATATAAGCCAGAAATGCGTGGTCGCCAGGCCAGAAATGCGTAAGAGCGCGTGATGGTTATCATCTTGTACAGCAGCGCGCACCCTCCCGGGCGCGGATGGTCGGACAAAGTCAGACAAGTTATCATCCTACAAAACTTTACATAACCAGGTGCTTACGTCGCGCGCTGCGGCTGTGACGCGCTCAAAAGGGCTTTAGAGCTTACTGGGCGTTGCGCGGCTCTCTCTACGTTTCCCTTCGATCAAAGCAAAGAAACAATTAGCCTAAGGTCCTTAGGCCCAGGCAAAGCAAGCCGCGATCTGTCCGAAGTTGGAGGTTTTTATTGCCTTGCGTTGTGTATCGTGTCCCATTTTCAATGCAGCAGGTCAGGCAACGTCTGACGAGGTTTTTACGCATGCTACGCGCTTGCTAGCCTTGTAGGATCGATCTTCATTTGAATTGCCTTGCGTTGCGGCCCAAGGCGCGGGGGCTGCCGCTTCGCGGCAGCAGGTCAGGCAACGTCTGACAACATTTGAATAGAATGTCGGGAGGGTGCGCGCTGTCGTACAATAGTTGTCTGACTTTGTCCGACCCACATTCGAAGCGAATAGATGAGAATAAAATGACGGGAGGGTGTGCGCCGCTGTACAATGCAAGAGCGACTGCACTTGTTCACAGTTTAGGAAGGTATGCTGCGCCGCGCGCCTTCGAGACAAAATATTTTATTTCTACGACTCTTTAAGTTTTCCTCTGCAAGCATCTTTACTAATGCGTGACACTGCGTAAGGTTGGCTGAGGCATGGTCACGTGATATTAATGTGCTATTACCGTGCTCATATGATCCAGCATATCAGTTTGTTTTATTTGAGATCTCAACTATTTTATGAAGCGGTGCACCGGACAAAAATGTACACACAGCTAGCTAGCGCTCACACCTTCACACCCTTTCACCAACTTATTATCGATTTTGATTAATTTGTATGTACATTCCTCAATGTTGAATGTATTTCCTTGAAGGGATGGAGAATCGCGAAGACGATATATTGGAGCTTTCCGATTCTGGTTAGTGAGTCCGATTATAATTTTCATTGTAATCTGCTCGCTTGTTTTCGTCCACTAAAAGGATATGTTTTATTTGATCATCTGTAGTCGTTTTCTGTGTCGTAAATGGGAGGAGTGGGGGAGATAAGAGAAGTAGAGATAGGGCCGAGGATTAGTTAGGTTTAATGTGGAGACTTAAACTTACAGGCTAGCAGCTGCTCAGGTATCCAGGAAAGGTGTTGTTTTCTTTAGGGTAAGTTCTATGCAGGTTAAAGAGCAAGTGAGAGAGATAAGGCTTAGGCAGGAGTTACTAGTTGCTTATGCAATTATTATGAGCGGTTTTGACAACGGGGGATTTGTCCTAACGGATATTATTGATTAGTATGCTATGATGATGTGCTCGTAACCAGATAAGTCATATACAAAAAAGTGATCAAGGATTATTGGGGCCGTTTTGCTCACTCAATGTAGTTCGCTATTGCCCTGTATTGTATCTGGCCTCTCTCTCGCCACTACAACGAACAGCGCAAAGAGAGCACAGCGCTGCGCTCTCTCGCAAGCCGGCTGATTATTCCATATATAGCGCGCACGTGATAACCACCTGACACTCCATGTATGGAATAATCGCACGTATTATCTGAGCTGTCAGGTGTCCGCTTGCAACTAGAGAACTGCTCCGTTGAGAGAAGGCTCATTAAAACAACCTTATATTTTAAACAAAAAAATTGTTTGTATAGTAGCTTATGTAAACAGTAACAATTAATAACTTAAAGTAATGCACAGAAAACGATATAAATATATAAAACGGTACAAAACATTTCCTTGTTTCTCCCTACCAACACGGCGTTTGCTTTGTGTGGAGTTGGTGAAAATGGCCATTTTGCGACTCGTCTATCGATTCTACTTGTTTCCAGCAAATTTAGGTTAAATCTAACTTTCACTGTACCGGAGCAGAGCTTGTACAACGTAAAATTGTGAATCAGCCTCTTTTAAGAGACTTCCAAGTGAAAAGAATTAACATAAAGGTATACCTCCCTCGCATGTGCGCCTCAATAACATCGGCACCGAATAACTCAGTTTATGCCTCAAAAAACCGAGGCGGACGATTTAAGCTATCTGCTGACTAGGTTTGGAGGTTTCTACGTAGTTGTTAAAGAGACGCGGTTCGTTCATCCCGTCTGTGTGTGTAACGGTCTAGCAGGAGCTCTAGCGGTCTGTGTGGCAGCTCTAGCGGTCTGTGTGGCAGCTCTAGCGGTCTGTGTGGCAGCTCTAGCGGTCTGTGTGGCAGCTCTAGCGGTCTGTGTGGGAGCTCTAGCGGTCTGTGTGGCAGCTCTAGCGGTCTGTGTGGCAGCTCTAGCAGCTGTACCCGTCCGCAGGTATATTGTCACACTTCCCAGTATTTCTGAAATTTATATATTTCAGTTACAGAAGTTTTCACGAATAGACAAGAAAGGGAGACTTTTTGAAAGAAATTTGTCAGAAAATTTTTGTAAACCAATCTCGTGTAATTGAGCAGCACAGACCAGGAAACATGGCTGTTACACATAATGTAGACGTTTAGCCAACACAGCTTTAGCAACTGGTATGTAATACGACCCACCTCGGCCTCCGGCTAAATCAATTAAGTGTGCTGCATTTGGTTTGGTTGAGTCGCGATAGTGTGTGCACTCTTTGTGTGTTTGTGTATGTGTGTATGTGTTTGTGTTTGTGTGTGTGTTCGTGTGATTGTGTGTGTGTTTGTGTGTGTGTGTGTGTGTGTGTGTGTGTGTGTTGTGTGTGTGTGTGTGTGTGTGTGTGTGTGTGTTGTTGTGTGTGTGT
>JH152817.1:127384-138858 GCA_000226015.1 Mnemiopsis leidyi | reverse complement strand
AGCCGAAGCATGATCTAGCCCTTTGTGAGCAGTAGATAAATCTTCAACCTCCGTATTTACAGGTTTAAATCCAGGAAAATCAACCTCGTGATCCTCAGGTGGGTCTGTTCTTGTTCCGGTCAACCACGCCTGCCAGGCTGGCGGTATGTCTATAGCGCTGAGATCTGGATTGTCGTTCTGGTAAATCCGCTTGGGCCGAGTACCAGCACCGGGACGAACCATGTAGAAGTAGGAGTTCCCGTGCCTGTCCCTTCCTACTAGCTCCGTATAGGGAGCACCTAGTAGTCTACGGATTAGCTTTATCATTCCTTAGCTGGGCTGGTAACACGTCATGGCTGAAATAGTTCTCTGGGTATGATTAAGCATTAGATAACTAAACAATGATGGGTTATTTAAAATTAAGACTTAAACTCTACTCGGGATGCTAAAATACAAGGACCCATACGTCTTTGGTACCCAAAAGGCTGAGTTGGCGGGTTTAGTAACGACCGGAAAAATATCGCTCGAGAAAAATATGGCGAAATTGCCCTTAGCCAATTACCCACCACTTTATCACGGTCATAACTCATAGTAATCCAAGTAACGTTTTTTATCTTATCTTATACTTCGTTTAATTCGGGCACTCCAACAGCCACATGTTACACAAGTGTAACGGCCAATTACAGGAGGCCGAATGTACAATTATACATACACTCCAGTGACGGTTAAGGTATTGTGTACCATAATTTCATCGCCCGAGACTTCGCTGCAATGGGCAGCTACTCATTTAACCCTCACACCGTGGGGCTGCATGGATCCAAATTCCAACGGAATCCTTAGCTGAGCATCAACAATGCTCACCCCATGGCCAGTGCCGCAGCTGGGAATCGAACTGCTAACCTTTCGATTCGCAGACAGACGATTTAACCGACTGCGCCACTGAGCCATTAACGTATGTAGCCTAAAACGTATGTAGCCTAAAACGCATGCTGACTTGTTAACTTTCCTCACTCGACAGGATTGAACAAGAATTGCAACCGCTATTTTCTGCAGTAAAAATAAGCGACTGCAGGTTTTTGTCCTTCTTTAAACTTTAAAATATCCTTTCGCGTTTGATAAGAAAACTTCAATATGTATAATCAATAGCATTAAAGGAATGGCCGCACACAATAAGCGACACTGATTTCTGTTAAGGTTACTGATGGCTAAATGATTAAATTTGCGTGCTGCGCGCAAACAAATAGCATCCTCTGGACGTTTAAAGCATTAAATACATACTGTATTGTTCAGGCGTGTACATTGCATAAGATGACAACAGACACCAGGTCGCCATGGTAAGTTGCTTGTTTACGCCCCATCAGTCGCCGACCTGTTCAAGTTAATTATCACTAATCATGCATCATACAAGTACGAGCAGGTTGATGGCCAAAATGAAAAACAAACACTGCGATTGCAAGCATCGGGACTATAACCGACGAATTTTGTCTGCCGCGGATCCGATCAGGTCCTCCAAATTTTCCGCCAAAAAGCTGAAGACTCTAGTGGAAACGATCGGACCTGTCAAAAAGCCCGTTGATTCCGCCGATACGAGTCTGATTAGACCCGCCATCAACTCGCACACAGTCCACAGAATTTTGTCCGCTAAGGCCTCGTACAACAATTTCTGCTTCAGTCTGCGAGTCGGCGGAAATTGTCCACCGAAAAAAATTGGTGGAACTTGATCGTTTAGAAAAAAATTGGCGGATAAGTCCACCGTTGGCGGGTTAATTCAGCCGACAACTAAATTCCGCAGGCCATAGTCCCCATGATGAGGAAAATCATCGTTATGAAGTATGTTTCTAATTAACTTAATCATTTATTAACTTGATCACTTCCTCGAGTTTACTTTGCAAAATAACATGACGAAACCTCAATGACAGCGACAGCACATTTGCATTTGAGGAGAGAAGAATATCGCGGGCCAGCAAATCATCTGCTTGCTAAAATCATCTGGGATTTTCTTAGGGGTTATTGAACTCAGATTGTTCTACCTTGTACCAAGAGAGGCCGCACGCAAGTCGGATATCACCTCGAAAATTCTTTTGTATTAATCGCACCCATGTATGGCGAAATTGTAGTGGTCCTCTTTTCCGTTCTAGCAGCTCGAAGGAGATGTGAAATGGGGCATTTAAAATATTTGGCGAAATTTAATGTGTTTTAAGCTTAGCATTCCGTTAAAATTGAGATGTCACAGCATTCTACTGAGCTGGACTTGAAGATGTCAGAAAATTCTACTGAGCTGGATGTGGAGATGTCAGAACTTCAGAAGTAAAAAACAATCAGCAGTGCTCCTCTGCAGAAACCTTGACGGGCGATTTGTGTACTGAAGTCCGCGACAGACAGTAGGTTAGATCTGACGGGAAATGCCATGGCGTACAGCTCGGTACTTAACTACATGTTCAAGATAGCTCAGTACTTTGGGCATGAGATTTAGAGTATTTGTGTGATAATATTTATCATATACTATACTATTACGGGATTTGAGATCTGCACTATAACTGACCGAACAATTATATTTATACCAGTAACTCTAAATGATATCGATCCGATCTGGATGTAAAAATAGATTGATTGGGCACAGTTGTCGTTTCTAATCAACAAGATTTCGTGATTGGGTCTGATACGTCACTCTCTCATGGTACTCTGTCATAGATATTGTGTAACTGGGCGCAGTTGTCCGGCAGCCCTAATTACAACGGTAACCTAACTTAAAGAAGATCTTCGACAGTCTTTAAAGAGAAAGGCAGCTGATCAGCACCTATCTGACGAGTTTATATCCATCTAGTAACGTTTTGCAAAAGTCCGATGTAACCGCGACAACCATTCTGGATTCTCTTCTGAGCTCAACGTGAAGTTACTCATGAGACTGGAGTTCCTCGCCAGCGTCTTTTACTTCGACCATGACTTGTGTCCAATTAGCTATAACTGAAGAATCACATGTCTTGTGGTAAAGTTGTTGCTTAAAACTTACTAGGAACAATTTATAGGATACCCAATTAAGTTCCCACGCTACCCTGTTTAGATTGTTGGTTGAGAGAGACCCTTTTCACAGTATGTAATCGGATTAAAGACCTGCAGCCAACACTGGACTGCAGATCTCTTCAAAACTATGATTATCTGAGATGAAAACGTTACCAGTGACAGGAAGTTGAGAATTTTCGAGGTGTACCCCTTTCTGTCTAACCTTGCATTGTGTCAGGTTCCCAGGTGAGTACTTAGATTGTTTGCCAAAAGTTAAATGCAGGGTCCTGTCAGCTTACACTCCTGCTCCTGGTACACTTTCTCTACAAATGACATAAACTGTTAACTGATACTTCGTCTTCAAACTCAACATCTGCTCCACTAATGACTTTATGTGTGTATTTGATCCTTAGTCTGAACACAAAACCTTCAAGTCAACTATGGAGCTGGACTATTGAGGGTTGTTTATTTCCGAACTCATTTTTCACTTCGGTGAGGTCGTGATCAGAATTAAAACCTTCGTTACGTTTAAGTTGAACTTCCTTAAACTTTCTTGAAATTTTAGTAGGTTACCTGTTATTTTGATAACAGCATTTTTAAATAATTCTATGTTTTCATTCTAGAGATATGCTCCGTCTGCTTGGCTTCGATGTTGTTCTGTTAATGAAATATCGCCATCAGGTAAAATAACATTACTTCTATTTGGGGTAAACCCAAATAGTATTTCAATTGTTAGATCGAGAAAATGATCACTTAAATTGATAAGAATGAATTTCTTCAGCAGTGCACCTAAAATTACCGTTTTGTTCCAGGAACGTTTATAAAAAACGAAGACGAGTCCGTTGGGTACATTCAGATAAACGGATTAGGGGAAGGTGTATCTTGCACTTCTAACAAGGACCAAGCAACGAGGTGCCTACATCAATTTATAACTATTATAACTCTCACTAAGACTATGACTATTACTGATACTAATATGACAATGAAAAAATGCTTATTATTGAATAACTCTCTTTTAGATTGACTGAAAAAAATCACACTCTGTAGGTTCCAAGTTGTAGCTGGATTGTACAATGCATGTGAAGGTTCCATCTCATTCAAAGTGAAAGATCGGCCAAATGTTTATCTTAGACATTACGATAATATCCTGAAAAGTGCTAACTACTCTGGTGGAGACGAAACTTTGGAGAAAGATGCTAGCTTCTTTGAAGAGCAAAGTCTAAGTGAAGGTCTTAAAGACATTGATATAGTTTGTGTCGGTTTATTGACCGCATATTCATAAAAAACATGCAATATTAATTTCAAGTATCGTTTAAGACTAAATGATCACTAAGTAACAGGAACCTTTCCGACATGATTTTCAACTTTCAGGAAAGAATGCACTATCATACAATTCGTGCAATTTTGGTGGAGAATATCTCAAGTATGATAAAGGAAGAGGAAATATCTTGAAAGAGCCGTACTTTGTTTATGATGCTGATTTAGAGTGGAAACGGCTAGCCTCCTGGTTCCTTATATCAACAGTAAACCCAGGTAGGAATTAAAAGGGTTTGTTAAAATATGTCCAGAAGGAGCATTAGAGATAAAACACCTATCAGATTAATGCGCTGGACTCGAAAGAGGAACAAAATTAATTGGCGCAGTATATTATACCTGCTACATTTGTATTTGTTACACCTGTACCCAGGTTTTTACAGTTATACTGAAGGGGCTCCTGGAAGATTCTAGATCCTTTAGCTGAGACTCTCCTAATTTAACCCTCAATCACGGTTTCCCGATCATTCGGCTGAGTCGACCCAAGAAGATTGCATAGGCACTTGTGCCCTTAGCGTACTCCTCTAGGATTGGCGGATCTGGGAATCGAACCCCCGATCTTAACTAAGATATCCAGTTCCTCAAAGAGAATCCAGTGTGTCTCAAAATCATGGTCATGATCAGAGCCTTCCTTCCCCTAAGTTCGACTTTGGTCTGAAATCAAAGTTAATAAAATTTCTGTTTGTATGTGACCACACCTACACAATCAAAATGAGAAAGATGAAAGACACAACTTATCAAGAATCGTTTGCTTGTAGGCACCTTGATCTAAAGCAGATAATAGACGTGTTCATACTTATTTATACATATACTAGACAATACCTGTAGTCTCGAGGTAAGTCAAATAGATTTCCATGAAAAGCAGTTATGAAGGTTATAATAGCTTCAGATAATGACAATTTAGTAGTTTTATGGCACCAACAGCTACGTTTAGAATAAGAATTTACAATGGAGCAGGCATGAATTGCTCATTAGTTTTGAAAGGTGTAGCTCTTTTGCAACTGAAAGTAAGGCCTAAAACAGACCTACCATTCCGAGATGGTCGTAGAATTGAAAGCTGAATTATAATTTCACGTCCAAATTTCACATCGAGTTACGAAACATAAACATACCAGGGCACATTTTATCTCTTACACTCCACAACATAGACATTCTGCAGAAAGCAGAGCCAATCAGGAGGATTCATTTTTGTCACGTAACCTAGAATGATAGAAAATATCGGTAACCTACTGAACAACCCAAAGATAAGAAAAATTATAAGGTGGGTAATTCCAAACAATACTCGAGTGGTCGTTAAATGGTAGCTTATTAACGGGTACCTCTTTTTTCAATACAATATTTTCTCCTTCCAACAATTCGATTGCTTTTGGGTTTTCAATACTGTAATCTGAATCTTGTGATCAGCTCTCCAACCGCTGCACTGGACTTACCGTCGGAAAGTCAATTAAAAAAAAACAATTTTATTTATTAGTATTTCACAAAAACTATGCCACAAACTCAAAACCAGACTTCTGTAAACTATGTAACAAACAAATTAACAAATTTGGAAGCAACATAAATAAAGTTTAGTTTTGTGAAATTTGACAGCATGCCAGGGGACGAGTAGAAAGAAAAAATGAGCTGAGTGGAGCCAAGGGGAAAACCTCGGTCTGTCAGCTAAAAAAGTACTGGTGTCACCAGAGTGCTTGTGCCGTCTGATTAAATTAACACAGTGTAATATGTTAGGACGGAAAATCAAGTAGTGGAGTAGAACAGAGACAGTGTTGCAGGTCAAATCAAGACTAGGTTTGTCAGGACAAGTAGTTGCAGATAAGGCGTGGCATCTCCACGACTGAAACATACATAATCATATGATACATAATCATATGATAATATGCATATACAAAAGTCTGGCTCCGCAGTATCAAAGTGTGTTCAGTGTTCACGATGCGGAAATTCTTGGAAAGGCATTTTGCAACGAAAACATACTGTATAGTGGAATCGATTGCAATACCAAGTGAAAAAGTTTTCACGCCGTTCTGAGCCTCGGAAAATCCTGTAGATTAAAGGGTAAATGCACAGCGATAATGACCGATTGCGGCACTGTCTCAAGTTAGAGCAATAAAACAATAAATTTCAATAAATTACAATAGATTTCAATAAATCTATGTTTCTTGCCATTTATCACAAAGCAACACGAAAATCATGACATTCAAAGTTAAGATAGTATAGAAGCCCTGGAGATTCAGCTGCACCTCAATCTTGGGTGGTAGCTAACGGGGCAAAGGAGTGCTCTTACTTTTCGCTTTTGGGCACACCACAACGTTAGTTCCATTTTGGGGGTACAAGAATACAAGCATATGATCATGCAGAATGGATTGGCGATTCAGTTAAGCGGTAAAGTATTATTGGACTGCACGACTTATAGCCAAATTAGGATAGAAATTGATTGTGCATTTAGTCTTCACCTAAAGAAAAATAATAATAGTTAATTATGGTATAGATATAATAAGTTATGGATTTTACTAAGGTGAAGGCTAATTCAAATATTCACAATTTAGGGTGAATTCACATGGGTACAAGAATTAAATGAAATTCTTATCAATCTTATTCTTTATTGATTAGTTGTTAAATAAATAATTATGAAATTCTTTAACAATTTAAATTAATCTGAAATAAAAATTATCTCACTTTCATACTCAAACTTCTCGCTTGAGCAGTCGAGTACCCAATTGCCCTAGTTAAAAATTTCAGAAGGACATGTCAATCTGTTGTAAAACAGACTTTTGCGGCAAATTTAGTAGCTTTGTTGATTTTCTCTGTAGACTCGAAAATGCGTTTTTAGGAAACTATAGTCAAATATTTCGAACTGGCACGTTTATATTCATTTACTCAAATTATTTACATATAATAGTAGTGTTTATAGTATTAATACTAAATCTAATAAATTTGAAGAATGAGACTTAATAACTACATACTTGCAACTATCAGAGATTACTTTTGAGGCATCGAAGTTGCAAGATATATCCATTCTAAGTTGTGTCATTGTAGCAGTTACAGGGTTGGAAAATGAGCATTTTTGAGCAGGGGGTTGATGCAAGGATAAGCCAAGTTACTAAGTTACCATGGCAACTGTATTTATTTCGTAAAAGTAGCACATGAAATTAAACAACATTTAATTTAAGACTTCATTTCGTTATTTTTTTTCAAAAAACGCTCTGCAATTATCATTTCTACATTAAGACAGAGAAAGTATTCGAGGGGGAAGTAGAAGATGAAGTAGAATGAACCGACCCTGCTAGTCATAATAAAAATGAAAAATACTCATAGCCAAAACTGTGATGATGTCAACAGCATACTGTCACCAGTGCAAAATACAGTTGATATAGAGGAATGCGAAATAACAAAGTCCACTTTAAGGGGTCACATAATCAACTATCTGATCAAGGAGGAGGGTTGGGGTAAGATGACCACGAATTTTTGACCATTTTGCCTAGGTAGCGTCCGGATGTCATAGTCAAATGGTCAAAAAATTGACCATGACTATGGTCGAATTTTTATTCCATCTCTAACACTTTTTGCCCAAGGTCGGTACCTTATTACATTTTCGGAATCAATTACAGTTAAATTTCACTAGATTTGATAGTTATTGGCTAACATCAAACATCTCATTGTTCGAAAGTTCGAAAGAAGCAATATAAGCTGCAAGAGCATGGTATCAGCCACCTGAAGCTAAGTTTACTGCAAGTAAATGACACTGAAACTTTCAACCAACAAGAATGGCGCCAGCTTTCTTTGGTCTCAGACCGACGCTTAAGATTTCCATCTCTCTTTTAGACTAGATACCACTATGAAGTTGCAGTTATCGTGAACTAGATACTGTGATAAGTAATGATATATATTAAACAATTAAAACAATTTTTTTAAACAATTTTATTCACAACGAAGTTGCCGTTATTGTAAACTACTATCTAGTTATCATAGATACCATTATAAAGTAAGAGCAACAGCTAACTGTGAGTTCAAATAAAAAACTATAGCGTTTTGACTGCTTTTTTTCTTATACTTATTTAAATTTGGACACTCCAACAGCCACATGTTACACAAGGAGGGATGGAAATCTAGCATCTGCCTGAGACCGAACTTATCATTAATATCGAACTGTCATTAATTTCGTAAATTGTCAAATTTTTGTTCTTTTCAATTCCAACATGAAGTGATGAATGATGAAAGATTATATTACATTCAGGGGAACCAGCATAGAATGTCAAATTTTATGACTAGGTTAAGTACAAGTGATATTATCTCGTAAGTAAGAAATTCAATCATATTCTAGATGGTGACTCTACATTTTCCATTTTGATTAAGACCATAAGAAATAACCTGGGTGTCAGTGGTCATGGATAGCTTGTCCATGAGACAAATTCCTGGGTGGTTATGGTCAGTGTCTTACCCCCTGCACTAATTCAATAACTTACAGCTATCTAAATAAGTCTGTAAGGCTCCTAACCATTGTTAGAAATTGTTGTCCATCCACTCGAAGTCCATCATCATTCACCATTAGTGACTCTTGTGAAATTTATCTTTTTGTTGTTGTTATCCATTTGATACCGAACAAATCTCCTGAATTCCCTTTCACAATCACGATCTAGCTGCTTTTCACATGTCTTATTCAACTTCTGTACTTCTTTCTTCGAATGAAGAAAATTTTTTAGTTTTAGCTGATTGTACTGTGAATAAAACGGATGATCATGGGACAGTAATCTTGTGGGAAATTCGGTATTTTCTCGACATGACTGTTGGTAAGCCAACACTGACAAGGACTGCTGGATAAACTGGTATTTCGCTGAGTTTCGTGATGAGATCTTTTCTCCCTTTTTGTGAGACATCTTCCTTCTGATGGGATACTTAAAGTTACACTTTCGACGATAAGTCCAAGGCAGTAACTACTTACAAATTAAAGGAGCAACAATACCCTAAAAATAAAAATTTATTTGACTAAAGGCAATATATGTATTATGTTTCCTGCATTTGACTTTTCTCTTTTTTGTCTGTGGGCACTTACTTTGCTGTGTTTTCTGTGTGTTCAACTTCTGCTATTTTCATCCATCCATGATACTTTTTTGCCAAAGGCAAAAAGCAAAAGAAATGGTTTAAAGTGGTCGGATTTTGATGGAGGTAGGTAGATAACAGTGTCCCCTGTCCACCGTCACAAAGCAATTTAACACATAGCGCGCTCCACCATTACCATGTTGAATTTGGCAAAGCTATTCTACCCTGACTATTTATTTGCAAGTTTATAACGATTGCGCAGCGTAGTATGTATCACTATCAAAGTATTACTCCGAAAAATTATGTCAATTAGATATCCAATTCTGATGGAACTCGAAAGAGGGCATTCTTCGAAATTTTTGTTATGAATAGGACTATAAGGTATATAAGCATCTTTTCTGTAACAAATTAGACACTGTTCTGCAATATTTCAATAGGTATAACACCTGTCTTCTTCTGGCTGAAAGTTTTTTTTGTCAGGTGACAGGCAACAAGCATAATTCTTAAACAACTACATAAACGTATAAAATATTCGACTAAATCTCATCTAATAAAACATAAATACTGATAAAAACAAAACACTGTAAAAAATTACGTCTCACACAATCGATAAACTAGTGACTACTGCACAATTACTGCTACAACGGTATTTAAATATCTAGGAAGGCCTACGTCATACAAAGATTAAGAAAAAAAAGATTACAGAAAAAGATAAGCACTGATAATAAAGTTGTACAATTACTTACATGTTAAGTGTTGTATGCAGCATGCTGACAGAGCTGCTACTGCCACTACCGAAAACTAGGAAAAATCTGCCCCTTCAGTTGATCTTGATGGGTTGGCAGGCTGAACAAGAACAATGGCACAGAGGCTAACTTGTCGTTGATCAAACTACCGTCATCATACTGTTGGATAAACAGACTCTCCTTAATCTTACGTCTATACATATTACTCTCAAATGTCAAAACTCTACACTGCTCGAACCTGATCTTGAATGTGGGACTACTACTGAGGTGTTTACCGACCTCAGTCATACATGATCCACTTGTCTTCATGTGCTCGTCAAACCCAGTTTTCAGTGCACGACAAGTTTCACCGATATAACGTATATATCCAATTCTAATGCTTAACGGACTTATCTAACATCAATAGCAGCTTAAATGGCTCAATTTGTGAGGTTATTGAGGATTTACTGTTTTTTATGTGAGAAATTTGAGGATAACCTCGAATTTTGCTCATTAAATGACTCCTATAATGCATCTGAGGATAATTTTTTCGAACTTTGAATCAGCAGATGATTGCCTTACTAATGTGATCAAAATTCTTGAAGATGAAGGTTGTTTGAGGGCAAATATTGAGGATAACATAAAGCTGGGTCTTATAATTCTATATATGGGCCATATTGACGAAATATCCCTGAGAATCGAAAATTTCAAAAAGTATTTCGGAACTTTTTATATGGATAGGCCGTTAGTAAAACCTTTAAACCACCTCCCCCCGCATCCAGAATAGCCTGATATGGATTAGATTTGGAGAAATCAAAACTTGAAATTTGTCATGAAATTTAGCTTTCGTTACGGAAGGAATCTTCCGAATTTTAAATGACCATATTTCATGGAATAATCCAAATTTTGACCAGATTTTTTTGGAACTGCTCCCAAATGTTGTTTAAAACGTAACAAGCCCAATTTTAAGAGCATTGCATGCTATTCTTGGGAGATAAATTGATGTCAAATTTTCCGTCCGTAACTTTCCGTCCGTAACGAAAATTTCAAAAAAAGTTCAGTTTTGTCTAATGTAGAGCTTCTCAAATTAATCTTTAAAATATCCTCCGTTAACATGTTATGAAATGGTACTGCACCAATTGACAGAACGAGAACATGCAGCATATTGATAATATCCAACTTGCAAAATTTTGCGTCCGTAACGTTACGGACGGAATTCGTTACGGACGGAAATTTCGGGCTATATTTTGTTCATATATCTTAACCTTCTGTACATCTTTACCTTCTGTAAACTGGAATCAGAGGCCATCTATGATGAGAGAAGAGTCATAGCTACTTTTAAAACTGTAATAGCCTGTATTTTATAGCAGACGAGCTTGGCTATTGCACTGTAGACTTCCTTCTGTAACTTAATCCTATACAACC
>JH152817.1:112760-123543 GCA_000226015.1 Mnemiopsis leidyi | reverse complement strand
CAAAAAATCTAAATAAATAGTGAAGTTATTTAAAAACCAAACACGCGATTTTGCTAGTCGCGCAGTTAATCTTGCAAAATTGTCCCATATCTTTTATGACGATTTGGCGCCCCCTGGTGGCGTAGCCGGGGTGGCCGGGGCATCGTTACGCCGCTGATTATTATCTAAAACAAGATACATAATAACATGCCCCGTTAGCTACCAAGCAAGATTGAGGTGCAGCTGAATCTCCAGGGCTTGTAAACTGCCTTCATGCTTAACCTTGAATATCTTAATTTTCGTTTCGCTTTGTGGTTAATGATAAGATCATAAATAAATGTAACCGATATGTGTGCACATCTATTTAACGCAGGGTTTAAAATTTCGCACATTTTGAGTGCTTAAAAGATACAACTTTACGCACAAACATGATCACCAAACTGCCTGAGCTCGCAGTAACCTCTAATGTGTGAGAATTAGTCGCCCTTACAGTATGAATAAGAATTTGAGCAGATCCCAGCTCATTGATTTTCCTTCCAAATTGTAGCAAAAGATCCCGTCCCACCTGCTTGTACAGCAGCGCGCACCCTCACGTCATTTTATTCTCAGGGAGAATGAGGATCGGACAAAGTCAGACAACCCACCTGCTAAAACCTGTGGTGATCAGGCCCGTGTAAAGTTGTATCTTGTAAGCATACAAAGTGCATGGCTTTTGAAACCCTGCATTAAATCCCTGTTAATTAATTACTACTCGAACATCCTCCTTTTTCTGTAATTTTGAATTTGATATTTGACATTGGCATAAAAATGATATATTTATTTCATTGATATCTTTATTTCGTTTCATAAATTTATTGTTTCATTGAAATTTATTGTTTTATTGAGTCACCAGTTGCGCGGGCCATGTATGTCTGGAATTTCTTTGCTAGGTCAGAAATGCTCGTCAGTAGGTTAAAGACCTACAATCCCTGGTATAAATCCCATTGCTGAATTGTAATTTGAATGTATAAATTTTTCAATACTATTTTGTATAAGAATGTTAACATTACTTCATCTTTATATGGACTTTCTTTGTGTTACAGGATACTGCATTTAGGATCCACTTAGTACAGATAATCTTACCGGGCACTGCATGGCTCCCTCTAAGAGGCTCTTTCTACGGTCCCCACAAAGCAAAAACGACTGAGGTCATAATTCACGGAGAAAAGGTTTATAGAGAAGGGTCTTTAAATATGATGTCTTAAAATATGATCTTCAGTATGGTTTCTTAACCTTTCCATGTTTGATTTAGCCACAATCATAAGTAATAGTGTGATGCTGATGATTTAATAGCATAACGTTTGCATGAACCCGGCTGTTTTCTCTCTGTTACAGTATTGTCACATCATCCCATTTACATCCTCTGAAATTGCTATGCTGGATCATATCAAAAGTTAATCCTGAGGAGTGGAATGAGCTTTCTTTTAATAGTAAGCTAAGAATGCCATGTCGTGAGTGCTTGCCTTGAATAATAATCTTTTCAAGAAAGCATTCGATAGTACCCGAAATAAATGACAAGAATTAAAGTAAAAATTTCAAGAATAATACTTAACTATATTTATTATCATTTATAGAAATTTCAATAATAAATACCTTAAATTACCTATGATATCTAAATTTTCTTAAATACCCAGCAAAAAAGTCTATTGCTAATTGATCACACAATCTTTTATTATAAAACAAAAGGGTAAACAAAAGGGTAAAACAAATATATTATATTTTCGAACTATTGGGTTCCCTTGGCACAGGGGCATTTAAAAAGCTGTGCTGGAGTCGGGTGACCCATTTTTAATTAGTCTGTAAGAACATTGAAGTTTAAATTATTTATATCAATAATTTAAATAACATTCAATATTTCTCTTTGTTTATCATTATTTACATATTTTTCTCTTGGTCTTTGATTTGTCTACAATCAGCTTTTATGGCTAAACCGAAATGGAGCAGAACTTTGGCTTCCATCAAGAGCCTGCTATCTTCTCTGACATGTCCTATGTGCACCGCAATAATGAAAAAGCCTGCCAGTGGTGGAATATGCTCTCACGTGTACTGTCACGACTGCATTATGAGGCACTGCAAAGGTAAAACCTTAAATGGTTTGATTGTTTTTAATTTTAATTTTTTTTAAATGACAGAAGTGGTTTTGATTTTGCTGAGTTCGTGATTCTCAATTCTCATATTTATGGGGGAGGGGATAATAAGGCACAGACCATGACCATGGCTCCCTGCAGTTTGCCCTGTTGTCAATTTTTAAAATACTTGACCATGATCATTCAAATAATTGGATTTTCGCCATGGTCATGTTAAAAATCACCACAGTAATATTGAAAAAGAATTGCCTGTCAATGTCTTAATTGACTTTGAAGTTACCCTTACTTCCTCCCCCAATATGTGACAAAGATTCAAAGCACGTGCACGCTCAAAGGACCCCACATATCTTTAGCAACACAAGTTTTGGATTTGGTTTCCACATCAACTTGGTGTACTATTGGTGGTACCAGAATACTGGCCAAATTAAGTCTTAAGATCATCTATTTGTGCTAAATTTGAGGATATCTGGACTTTTATCTAATTTTTGGGTTCATTTTAGGCTATTATTACCATCACAACTACCTCTTTAATGATGTTATCAAGATAAGCATTCTCCTGAGATATCATTGCTACTTTAATATGCCCACTTGAACGTTGAAAAATTGCATCCAAATCATTCACAAAGTCAGTTATAAGCCAAAATTAACGTTAATAAAATTCCAAAAAAGCTAAAAAATAGGTGGTAAAAATTGATTATCCTCAATATCTTCTCAAGTGAATTGCTGAGCTATTTGGAATTGAGTCCAAGTAACGTACTTGTATATGTTTAAAGTCTAAAAACATCAAAATAAATTTTAAAAATTATCCTCACTAACTTGGGTTAAGATTCAAAGCGCGTGCGCGTGGCAAGGTCCCCTGGTAGATATGTGAATCGAAATTTTTTGAAGTACCACTTTGAACTGTCTATTTTGCATTTTATCCCTTAGTAAAAAAGCAAGAAGGTGGAAAAAATTTTCTTATGGCCAAATGATCAAAAAATTGTGACCATCTTACCCTGCCTCCCCCCACCCCACTTAAACTTACTTACTTTTCAGCTCTTGGTGAATTCCGTTGCCCTGAATGCAGACAGCCCTTTTGGAAGAAGGACCTGCATGTTCACCACGAAATGGAACAGATAATAATCTTGTGCCAGAAAATGCAGGTTAAACTTGAAGCTGCATCCGAAATTGGTAAACCTGTTGAGCAGACTGACGACAAAATGGACACAGACACACAAAAAGATGTCATTAGACCTTCTGCTGGGACCAACAGTAGTCCTACGATTGGTGTTTGTAGCAAGGGGGTTTCTAAAACTGATAGTTGCAACTCAGAGAAAACTGATAATCAAGATGAAGAACCGCTTGTTGAGGACGAGGTTGCAGCACTATTTCATACTCCTCCTACTCCAGAAAAAAATGATGTTGATGATGATCCCGACTCCTTTGTTACAGCTAGCAATGAAAGTCCTAAACAGAATGATGAGGAGGAACCAACAACTTCTCTTAAACATTCTGGTGTTGCTGGTTCATCTTGCCAGACTCTGAATCTAGAAGCTCCACCAGATTCTCATTCCAATATCAATTCGATATTTGATGAGTCTGATGATGGCGATCTCCCTGCTTTTGATCTGGATACAGAAAATGATAACAGTAATAATGGCCAGACTGGCACGGACATTGCTAAGGCTCATGACGTCACTAAAGTATCATTGCCAACCACTCCTTCTGAAAACATTAGTCAGAAGTCATGTCACATAAAACCGGTTTCGAGGACTTATTCGAGAAGAAATAGACACTCTCATTGCCCTAAAGCTAACATCCCCAAAATTGTTGATGAAGACAATCCGGTCACATCTTGGCTTGAGAATAGTGCATTACATGATGAGGAAATGGCACTTGAAAAAAAAGAACATTCACTTGAAAATAAAAGTTTTGAAAAATTAGATAAGAGAACTACTAGAAACAGCAGTTCCTCATCTGTAAAATGTCTAGATGGTGTATTAAAAGTTGTCGAGCAAAATGACCAAAAGAGCAGAAATTTTTCGAAAAAGTTATCTAAGAAAAGCTCTGAAAGCAACTCTGGAACAAGACTAACAAGAAGCAGAGTGAGCAGTTCTTCTTCAGTAAAAAGTGTTGAAATACTCAAAACTCCAGTCACGAAGAGAAAAAGTTCAGAAAATGATGGCCAGTCTAAAAGAATTAAAACGTCTTCACCTGCAACTACACCTGAATTAAAGACTCCTGTGTTTGTCAGAAAAACTCCCTGTCGTGCTAAAACACCAGGCAGAACTCCAAAAACCCCTTCATCAACCCCAAGAAGTAAGAGAAATCAGAAGGGTGAGACTCTCCTTCACCGAGCTGCCATTACTGGGGACATTGATAAACTTCAGTTTCTTCTTGAAGAAAATGAGATTGACGTCAACAGTAAGGACAATGCTGGTTGGACTCCTCTTCATGAAGCCTGCATTAAGAAGCATGTCGAATGCGCAAGATTGCTTTTGGAATATGGCGCAGAGGTAAATGCTAAAGCTGAAAATCATGATACACCTCTCCATGATGCTTGTTCCAAGGATGCATTAGCTATCATCAGGCTTCTGCTAGATCATGGAGCATGCAAAGTGCTTAAGAATATGGATGGTTTTACACCTGTACACTTTGCGCGTTCAGATAAAGCCATTCAGCTGTTGGATGAAGCTACAGATTCTAGGCATCTTTCGGTTTATGAGAAAGATTCTTCATTGGTGGACATAGCTGCAGATGTGCTGATTGCGTTTTCTGGTGTTTCCAACGCTCAATTTGGGAAATACCAAAAAATGAAAGGATTGTCCTTTAAGCTGGCCGATGAAGTTTCCAGTAAAGTGACCTTTTTAGTTTGTGCACTGGACGAGAATAAATGTTGTAAACGGACCATAAAATTTCTTTATGCCATGGCACTTGGAGTGCTAATTGTTTCATTGGACTGGTTGGAAGAGTCTTACAAAACATCAACATGGCTTAATGCCATGGAGTTCATGGTCAGAGGAGCTGTCAATTCAGAGCAATTTGCTCCATGTCGGTCCTTCACAGATCAGAAAAAGGGCTTTCCTCGTTTGTTTACCGGACTTACTTTCTTTGTTGACAAACAGATCAATTCCAAACCAAGTAAAGATACTATTTGTGGTTTGATTCAAGCAGCTAATGGGAAACTCGTTGGCAGAGCTCCAAAAGACCCAGTTAACCTAAAGACGAAAGTTTATCATGCTACAGAAGACTCCATACTTCATACACATTCGACTATTATAATAAGCGACTCTCATATTTCTACAGAACTATTAGTAAGACCAACCAGTTGGGTTTTGGATTGTATCTCAAGTTACAAATTGATAGAATAGATTTTTTGACTTTCAGAACATTGAATTTCTCCCGGTTAAATTTATTTCTATGGTCATATTAGCTCTTGTTTTTTTGTATGATAGAATCTTTAATTTTTATTCTCAATTCGATGAATCAATTAATATGTAAAGTTTTTTTACAAACATATCTTATTTCGAATTATTTTGAAAAGTTGAATGATTCCTAAATTTATGCCTAAATAGATGCCTAGATTTATTTTTTGGCAGGGCCACTGCCAGTAGTCACTAATTTTGACCAATGAGAAGCCAGAAAACAGTGCTTTCTAACATCTTCAACATTTTTTACCCCTTCTCCAAAATGACTTTTCTCCACTATTAACAGTAATCAACATGAAAAGTTGAATGTAATTCCACCTGAAATCAAGTTAAGTTGATTACCGATTAGTTAACCATGAGCAGTTTACTGCTAGTATTGGGTAGTAATATGCATTTTGCAGTTAATATTACTTATATTGCTTTTAAATTACTTTTTAGATAATATCAGACTGATGAAATCCAAGTTTGCAATTATGTAGCTTTATTAATCGGATATCCTAATGCATGCAATATACAATTAAGTCAAGATATCTGAGATATGCAAAAAGGAGTACATTATCCTGGTAATTATCCTAGTAATCTAATGAATTCTTAGACCTATACTGTACTTTGTTTCTTTCTGACAAATGAAATGTTCGGAATACTTTTCGATAACCAAGTTTTTTGTGATTTATGATGTCATAACCATAGCTTACTAACAGAAGCAGCATAAATCATGGTTGATGTCAGCAAAGCCCAAGATGGTGGAATTATCAAAAAGGTAAGCTAAATCAGATGTTAAAACAGTCTCTAAAACAGCGCTAAGCTACCAGCTAAAAGATCTAAGAAAAATTGCAGACTCGATTCAAAAGGAATAAATTCGCTATTCATGTGACCTTGCCTACAACCCACAATTAACCTTATCACAGACACCCTGGTAGCAAGTTGGCCTTATATGGCAGTGCTGTACATTGTACAAGCAACAGTGTGTAAAAAACGTGGTTCTTTACCACGTTTACTATAATTTGTGCTGGGGAAGGTTCCTATTTGCCTTTTACAAACATAACTAATAGTCGATAACATTCCGCTACAGTAAACACATTCTAAGTGCATATTGTAATATTGAGATAACTACTATGTATTTAGATTTGCTTTAACCAGTCACATTACCCAGATCCTGACGGAGGGATCGGGGGACACCCCCTCCACTGGTAACGAAGTCAAGGTACACTACACTGGACGACTCCTCGATGGCACCGTCTTCGACTCTAGCAAAGACAGAAACGAGTTCTTCAAGTTCAAAGTCGGCACTGGTAAGTTTCGATATTGCCGTTTGATTTTGTATTAAGGTACTTTTTGAAATGTAACGATTAAATTTACAAATTATTTTCTTGAAGTAGTAGTCATACTTGTACAGATGGTGCATTTTGCGTTTAAGATATGTGTTATGATGATGCTGAGGTCATTTGATTCAATTCAATTCAATTTGATTACATATATTTTGCACTTGAAAACTTGATTTTATCACAGTTTACTTAGTGTAAACTGTAAAGAACGCATAATTGTTATGTAATTGATTGATAGGAAAGATTTTAATTAAAAAAGCGGTCTTGAACATTGCAGTGTGCCTCACCATACGGCCGACCTGGTAACCTGACTGTTGTGCGAAGCGGACTCTTGTCCGAAACGGACTGTTGTCCGAATCTGTGTTTCGAAAAAAAGCGGATTGTTGTCTGAAATGGATTGTTGTCCGAAAATTGTCATGTTTTCAATTACTTTTGGTTGTATAATGTATATATGGTTGGCTTTCATGTACAGATTGACAAAGGAAGGTTCTGCATCATGAAGAGCATGACTATTGACTAAGGGAGATCACGTGATCAGGAAAGGGTTGCGTTGGCATATCATCAAACTGCTGTTTTTAAGTTCCCCAAATGAATTAAAGCTAGAGGCTTGTCTGCTGCTTCGAGCCATAATGCTGACTGCTGAGGGAGGATATCTGGCGCCCGAAGTTCGTCCTGGCTTCAAACCCCAATCCGGAAACAGCTTCAGTGCAGAGATAATTTGTTTGGAGGTGTCCTTGTGCTACTCTTCGCTTGATGTTCTTTTTGGCGATGTGGATTGTCGTTTTGGTGGTTTGAGGGTCGTGGTCTGAAACAGGATTTGAAAGCTGTTTGTCGACAGTAGCAAGCAGGTATCAAAGGCTCAAATTAGCGTTCTCAGATATACCCTATCAGAAAATGATGTTAGCGTCTCACATGTACAGGCTCACATTTTCATTCCCGATTCTGACCCGGTGGGACTGTTGCCCGAAGTGGACTCTTGTCCGAAAACCGAATTTTCGGTTTCGGACAAGAGTTCGCTTCCGACAAGAGTCCTAGAATCGGCCAATCTATAAGTTATACTAGGTTTTCAATAATTATAAAGTTTCTCTCTTACAGGTCAAGTAATCAAGGGCGACAAGAGTCCTAGAATCGGCCAACCTATAAGTTATACTAGGTTTTCAATAATTATAAAGTTCCTCTCTTACAGGTCAAGTAATCAAGGGCTGGGACGAGGGTATTTTGACAATGAAGCGAGGTGAAGTAGCAATACTGACCTGCCAGCCGGATTATGCTTATGGGGCCAGCGGTTCTCCTCCAAAAATCCCTCCTAACTCAACTTTGGAGTTCGAAGTAAGTTTGTGGTGTTCAGTATTCACCCAAGATTTTGTACTGGCTGGACTTATAAATCACCGATAAATGTACCTGTTATTTTGTTTCACTTCCAAAGTCTGAGAGCAAATTGCGAAATCCCAAGAGCGGCGGTGAATCGTGCCCACTCACTCAGTGAAGCTCCTCTCTGTCTCACTAAAACTTAACGTACAGAACGCGCGCGGTAAAGTAATTTTAATGCACCGTAAGTTTTCTCGAAAGTTCGCGCCAAATTTCTGAAATCCTCGGTTACGCGAACGTACGTGCCCCGTCTGATTGGCCGAACTCTTGTGCCGGCCTTGGCGGGCCCTGGGGCTTATCAATGTTCACTCGTATGCCTGGGCGGGTCTATTTAAGGAAGGCCGTAAAAACCGTGGTTGTTTCTTACATGAGCCATATTAGCGGCAGCAGGGCAAGACAGTAGACATTGGACAACATTTAGCACCTGTGACCCATTGATCAATACCTAAAACCCGTGAAATAAGGCTTGAAAATGGGATTCAAGATATCATCTTTCATCCCAAGCCTTATTTCACGTGTCTGTTCAGCCTTCTTTCAAATATGTCTCTCAAAATGTGTAATTATCCTTGTTTCCTTGTCATTCCTTCAATCCTCTACATTGCAGGTTGAAATGCACGACTTCTATGGCGAGGACTGTAGCGGGGATGGAGGAGTGTTGAAGTCTGTCACCAAGGAGGGTACCGGATTATCCAATCCTAGAGACGGCGCGACTGTCAGCGTGACCTGGACGATGAAACATTTGGACCGAGATTTGGAGACTAGAACCGTCAAGTTCATCCTGGGCGATGGTGCTGGAGAGGGAGTTGGTAAGTTCATTTCTTGTAGAATTTCTTTTTTTCTAGTTAAACCTTCTGATTCCCTGTATTCACTTTCTTCAATCATTAAGTCTTACTAATATTTCTGACTGGATGATGTGTGAAATTAACGGTAAATTTACTCAGTTGCTGGAGTTGAGAAAGCCCTGCTGAAGATGAAGAAAGGTGAAAGTGCCAGTGTGACAGTGAAGTCTCCTTACGCCTATGGTCACGTGGGTGACGGTAAACTGGCTGTGCCTGGAGGAGCTGACTTGGTGTACCAGCTCACTTTGGAGGACTTCGAACAAGCCAAATACAAACACGAGATGACCAACGCTGAAAAGCTGGAGTTTTCCGAGAAGGCCAAGGAGCGTGGCACAGAATATTTCAAGGCCGGCAAGTTCGATCTGGCATTGAAAAAGTACAAGGTAATAACGGAGTATCTGGAAGCTGACGCTGAAGACTTTGACGACATGCCGTCTGACAGTGACGACGAAGACAAGGACGGAGAGGTGGAGAAGAAGGAGGAGAAAGATCCGGAGCATGACAAAAAGTCACAGCAGCTTCTCCTGGCTGGATTCAGCAACCAGGCTCTCTGTCATTTGAAACTCATGGACGGTATAAGCGCATTCAAAGCTTGTGAAAATGCACTTAAGCTCGATCCTCAAAATGTCAAGGCGCTGTTTAGACGGGGCCAATCTGCCGAGATGAGCCAAGAGTGGGAGGACGCCATCGGCTACTTCAAAGCTGTACTCGAGGTGGACCCAAAAAACACAGCGGCTGCCAACAGGATAAAGTTCTGTAGAAACAAAGTCATGACCTACAAACAAGCCCAGAAGAAGAAGTATGCCAACATGTTTGAACGCACAAACTTCAAGGACCCCGAGCCGACTAAAGACGACAACAAAACAAAGCCTGACTTCTCAGACTCGGAGGAAGATGAAGAAGCTATAGGGTCGGATGGAGAAAAGCCTCAGGAAATGGAGGTTTAGGAATTCCGTCAGATGAGGAGCAGGATTTTATACCCCTTATGTTTTGACATTTAATCTTCTGATTTGAGCTCTTGATTGTGCTCTCATTGCAGCTGGGGCCCTATATATTTTACCAGTCCTGTGTCCACTGATATATGTATGTCGCTATATTTTATTTTTCCGTGCTCTCACAGTTAAAGATTTTTGCTGCTACGTTTCATATTGAATACCTGCAATGCCTTTGGCTTGGCCGAAACTTAAATTATTTCACGTTTTTTATTATTTGTTATATCATACCTTAAACTGTCAAATTTGTTTGATGTTTATTATGAAATTATTGTTTCATTTTTTTTCTATGTACTGGTATTGGTATTGGAGGGAATACCGACACAGGTGCTGCGATCTGCGAAACAAAGTATTGGTCATGGTCATACACTTAAAGCATGTTATAAGAGTGAGAAATTAGGTGCTAATTCGGAAAGGCAGTACAGAAATTATCCTTCTGCACCGTTTCTCTACCTTAATTTTAGTTCCCGAAATTTTAGTACAACTCCGTCTCCATTACAATATTGATTTGCATTTGATTAAATTGCGGTAATTGGAATGATCTGTGAGATACAATGACTGTTATCTGCTGCCCTAGCTATGCCCGGTAATGACACCGTCACCATGACAACGCTATTTACCAAACCTTTACAAAAGCTCAGATCTAGACCGAGGCAGAGGAAGGTTCCAATCATCTTACACTCAACTCCATTGCAACCTAACCGTTCTGGCGACTTGTTGATGCTGCTAGTTTTTCTGTGCCGTCAC
>JH152817.1:98827-112749 GCA_000226015.1 Mnemiopsis leidyi | reverse complement strand
CTCAGATCTAGACCGAGGCAGAGAAGGTTCCAATCATCTTACACTCAACTCCATTGCAACCTAACCGTTCTGGCGACTTGTTGATGCTGTAGTTTTTCTGTGCCGTCACACCACGATAAATATACCAGATACCTATAGACACCATGTGAGTTGCCAGTTACGTTTATCACTTTGTTGAAGTTGTGTCTGTTGGTCTGTAGTAATTACTGTTAGGTTTACGTCACAATCACACTTGACTTGCTTATCGTACTAAAGTTGAGCCTGCGATCTGTGAATTGTTGGCCACCTTGTCGCAACTATGAGTATGACGTGTGTCAATGTTCAACGATTTGGGATTATAAATGACATTGACAGAAACTCCACCATTCGCAAGTTGTTCTCATGTCTAGACAAGCTGATGAAGATGTTATACCCATTGTCATAGTTTTACTTTACTGAAAGTTTTAGTCATATCTCGTACCACTTTAATTAAGTTATTCAATTTCAAGCAACATTGCTCTTTTCCTATATCTGTTATATCTGAAGGTTGTCAAAAATCTGTTTACACAGTAAATAAAGTTTGAAATTTAATGAGCTATTAGTATTAATCTGATCCAGGCCGAAGATGTATACTTACTATTATGTATTAGATTCCAAATACAAGTCCAACGTTACCCTTACTTCGCCCAATATTAATTCAGAAAGTCAGGGCGAAGGACAGGCAGTATAAAGAGTTGTGAACTGGGGAATGTAACAGTAAAGATGAGATTGTTTTCAAACCCTGGCTCCGGTGATCATGCCAAACGGCTAGCGAAAGCTTCCTGCTCTCAGACTGTAAGTACACTTACAACTTCTTTGTTCTTGTGGGAACATTTTCTTAGCTATATACGAACTAGTACTTATAGTTATACTTTATATACATATTCTTGATATCAGATTGAGACATTTTCAAGCTTATTTTAGTTTTTACATTTAAAATCTAATCTTCAGTGTGCAATGTGAATGTGTATGATTATTTACTTTTAGGCAGACCAGAATGATATTGATAATCGAACATTTTATATTTTTCTGCGGTTAGCCAAATTGAAATTATGAAATGGTCTTGAAATTACTACACGTAACACATTTATATTAGTGTAGGTTTGCTGACCGTTGGTGCTAATAACAATATAGTCCATAGTTGGTAATACTGATAGCCAGATGTGTTTAACAGTTAGTGTAAGTGTAACCCTGTTATACTAAACTGGCTAAAATGACACGATGCTTTAGATTTAGTCTCGGAAATGCTACACTGTGATTAGTGATCATTGTGGCATCCTGCACTGGTGACAGACATAGCAGGTAACAGTTACCGGGAATCATTTGCACTGTAAATCCAAATGTAACTGTAATCCTTAAGTTAAACTTTAACATTTGAGTTTGTGACCGCCTATTTTTTGTCTCTGAGCTCGATGATACCAAACGTGTTGATGGTAAAACTAAAACAACTAATGCTATATCAGTTGCAGACAAGTTGAGGTAGTAGTACGTTTTTAAGCTACAGTATCAGGTAGCCAAGGTGCTCACTAAGTTTGCTTCTAGTTCTCGTCAGTGTTATGGCACTAAGGTAGGATGTTCTAGAGAAGGAGACAAAACTAACCGTTCTGACCAGACTCTCACCTGACAGACAACAAGTGAACAATGCTGCGAATGTACGTCAATCGAAAAATATTGATTACAATTCAAGACACTGATAGAGTTTTACCTTGATATTTGATAATGATCGCAATCACTGCGTTTGGACTTGAATCTGAGAGTTGGATAGAACTAGAGCATAAGTCTACGCAATGATCGAACAGCTGCATAATGATTGTGGCTGTGCTACAGATATTGATTTCAGTTTTGTCAATTACCATACCTTGACTGTTAGTGTTACCGCTTTTAAAAAGAACATCATGCCTAGCCCATGCAAGCATGAGAGCACGTCAGTTACCAGTTTTTAAATCAGTGGTGTAAATGTTATTGCACAATGTTACTGTCATTGTTCATGCTGCTGAACACAGACTCGAAAAACAACAAGATGATGAATTGTTATAGATCACTTTTTCAGTTGAAAATTGTCGCCGTTCGGTAATTCTATTCTACGTAACGCCATATCTATTATCTTATATCACGTTTCTGATGGTTTTAACCGTTATCACGTGTATTTAGCTCAAATTCAGCATACAATCACGATCGCTTTTGTCGGCATGTTTGCATTGTTTTGTGAAGCACTTAAACTCGCATATCGCCTGCCTAAAAATGAGACATGGATATCATTTATCGATTCCATGTCAACCAAACCGCAACGACTATATTCATACTTGATCAGCGAAATCTATTTTTTATAGATGATAATATCGTACGGATTTAATAATTAATTCCCATGCTACGGACCAGTTACCCTACTCTACGATGCACAAAATTTAATACAAATTGTAATATGAATGAATTCAGTTCCAGTTATTATTTGTAGGAATTTAACAGTTACCTTTAATCATAATGCCAGACAAGCATATTCATATTGCATAAAAGTGTAATGGTAAAATAAAACCGTACTTTCAACAGTATTTCACCACTTTCTAGCAAGTTTTCGCACCACGGCCGATGTCAGTACACAGGGTTGTTTTTTAAAACCAGTAATTCGTCTAGTTTAAAGTAGTTCAGCGTCTTCGCCATGATGCTCAGTTCCAATTTTTGCGGTGCCACTTGCGGTTAACATGAATATAATTTGCTGAGAAATTTTAGAGGTCTTGCAGAATAATTACGTAATCAATAGGTAATTATTATAGGCTTGTCTTTATTTGTTATTATTCGGCTCGACTTAGTCATTGGGCTTAAAGTTGAAATTGCCACTGTTACGACAGACTTGTACAGACTTTTTTAAAGTCTTGAAAGAGTTTTTTAAATCAGGCTGCCCGATTAAGAACAGTGAACCAGACTTGTGTCACCGCTTTTTATCAACTCGGATGTCTTAAATTAGATTAAACCAAATATAATGGGACATCTAAAATCAAAACAATTTGGCTGCACCTCCTTGCTTTACCGTTAAAATCGCGAGTCAAAACCCAAACAAAATTGAGACACCCTCCCGTGAATACCATTCTCTCCAAGTATTAGTCCCAATTATGATGCGATGTCACATTCTTACCATCAGTAAAACTAAGGACGAAATCATTCATCATCTTTACTTTCAGGTAATGGAAGCACTTACAAGTGACCGGGCATTGGATGAAGCCATCAACGAAGGTTCCTTTGGATCATACAAAAATCTTCCTAAATCATCGCTTCCTCATTCTAAGAAGAAACACATCTACGAAGGAATCGACATTTCTGCAATCACTAGAGAAATCCTTAAAATACCTCAGTCCAATATTACCAGCAGGCAGTATTCCATGAACCTGAAGCTGCTTACTCAGCCAGCCTCCGCAGCCAGATCGAGAATATGCTCTGAGGACGAGGAAGTCCTGAAGGAATCTGGAATTCACGCCAATGCTAAGTACAGGCAATTCGTGGAGAACAAGAATAATCCAGATAAATTCGGTAGACTGCCCAACCTTGCACCGAGACATTCTGATATCCCGACCAATTACAATAACTTCGTCTCGTCGGAATTTGAAAGGAGTAGATTGCTGGCATCAAGATATAACGAATCTGACATGAACAGTAGAAGTGGGAAATCGCCAACTGTCATTCGTTGTTCTGAGGACCTTAAGGAGTGTGAAATCTCCGAAACGTACCCAACAATCGAGAAACTTATCGTCCACATCGACGATGTTAAGAGAATGATGGGAAGGAAAAACGGAACCAAATCAAAGAAAACGCAGAAATCAAATAATAGCAAGAAAGCACCCTCAGAGAGCTCAAGGTTGTGTGAAAGTCCGGCTAGCATAACCCCCACCCCATGCAAGAGCAGAGGTTTCTCAAGGTACAACACAGTTCTGGAGCACTACCCTGACTTGGTTACCGGGAGAGGTGTACTGGGATTTTCCAGGAATTGGCCTAGAACAGACGTTTCAGTCACGCCTATCCGAGTTTACAAAGTTCAGGAAAGTCCAGCTTTACCTTTGATCGACATTCGTCCCCCAAGATAGGATCCCTTCGGAGTTCCTGCAAGAAGACTAACAAGCCACAAGGCTTGGGACATCTTTCACAACTATGTGTATGCAAACTCCATGATAACGGCATAAATGTACAGAGTACTCAACAAGTAGTTGATGCTTGTGATCAATACCAAGAATTGAATAGAATTAAACTGGACAACCTTAATTTGAAAAGTTTTGTATTTGCTACTTATAAATGTGTGCTTCAACGCCCCCGCTTCATCTCTAATCAATTGGGTGCTCAACATGTTACAGAGAGAAAATTTAAACCGGCTATTTAGATTTTGAGGGGCATTGTTCTTGTATAAATTAAGTGTTGTTTTTAAAACAGATTTACTGCCAGTCAAATCATTTTTCTCCGAATTATTGCATGTATCATCTCTTTGAGTGAAATTTAATTAACTAAGGAAAGATGTTAAGCAATGAAGTATGAAATGAAAATTAAATCAAACCTCAGTAGACGGTGATAACACCGTTTACCTTAGTTATCAATCGTACATATAACTGAGTTACAAAATTAAACTCTTCTAATAGGAATTAAGAATAAATGTTGTGAAATGTGAACGCTAAATTCAGACAGACAGCTTTTAATACGAAACTACATTGTCGATTAGCGATCAGAAATGACCCAAACTATAGATATGAGAAGGATCGAACAACACGATTGCTGTAAACTGTAATATTTGAGAAGAATTCATAATTCAACGGTCTTTCGAAAATGTTTTGAACCATCATCAAATTCCCGCGCGCGGGAAAGTTTCTGTCACAGTAAATTTAACGTTTTGTACTTTTGATAGTGTCAAATACGTTCATTGCCGCGCTCACCGACAAAACTCCAGAGCCTGGCTCGCCTCCTTTTGCACGCTCATGCTTTAGGCTCCGATTTCACTGTTAGACAGTAAGCTTCATGTACTTGACCACTCTGCTGGAAGAGCAAATATCAGAACTTGGGCCAGTTTTACCAGCAGGACCATGTCAGTCACTCATATAGTCTTTCTATTTAAAATTAACATCAGTTCCATTCAGTATTTAACATGTTTCGATTCAGTACAATGTTCCAGTTGTAAATCGGAATACGAAGTTGAGACGAAATTGTCAATCGACGCTGCCTAAATAATTATAATAATAATAAAAATATCACTTGCTTCATCGCCTTTAGGCCAAACAAGGTTAAAATTACTTCAAATATGAAAAGTATTAGCAGATCATGATTAGACTCCGGCTATAATAAAAAGGACTAAAAAATCTAACATCAAGGTGGTCGCCAGGACTTGTGCCCTGGTGCACCTTAATTAATGTATACCCTCAGTAATCAATCGCTCACTGAATTAATGAATTAAAGTATCTAATTTGTAGTGCTGATAAAGTTTGAAAATTTATAAATTGGTAACGATGACTTCACCTCATATTGTTGTTTTCCTCCCCAATCGAGGACAATATCCTTTTCAGAGACACTTTGTATTGCTTTATGTGCTTGCGGACTGACCAGAATCTCTGAACCTACGAGCACATTGAGTCTATATTCTTACCTTACCAATTGGGTGCGAAAATAGTTCAGCTAGGGAAAAAATTTTTTAAATTCAAAGTTATAGAGTTCAAACTACCATTTTAGTCACAAGACCAGTTCTAAACGTACAGTCGTTGTTCAAAAACCCACCTTGACTTAGAGAGCAGAGTGTGTCTGCTTCGTCGTAAACTCCCAGGAAAGCAAATTTGGGGGCGGTGTCCTCCCCTTTACCGAGCAGACCTGTGTTTATCGTACCTGAAGTTTAACTGTAAGTTGTAGCGTAAGTAATGTGTGACAAACATTGTGTGTCAGTTCGTGCATACATTTGACGTGTCATTCTCTGGGTAAGTTTTGATGTTGGGCAAATATGGCATGGCCAATAATATTATGCTATCATGATACTTCCAGTTTCAGTTAAGCATGCACTCAGTGCACTCAGCACTGTCATTTTCAGACTCACAACTAACAAACAATGCGTAAAAACACAAACCAGAGTGCATGCCAGCTTTAAGACACACGTTCGCATCTGCAAGTCCAGCATTAGCTATCTCCGGAATCATCTTCTGAATGATCTTCTCGACGATTTTGATCGTTCCCAGGTGATCCGAGGACTGACTCTCCGTGACTCGACTACACACCCATACACGCCGGATCTTTTGTCCCTGTCCCTGCAGAAATATAGTGTTATGGTGAGTTTCTTGAGCTGACTGATTAACAGTTATTTCTATTTTTAGACTTTCAGGGAATTGCCTGTTGGACTTAGTGCAACTGAAGTACTGGAAAAAGGTTTTGTCGCTAAAAATAGACTCACAAAGTAAAACTTGGTGCCATGTGCCACGTGGTCCAAGATATTTCTAAACTTGGTTTCCAGACCAACCACCTGTTGTATAGTCTTGCCGTGTGGTGAGGCCAATGCTTGAGTCAACCTGAAACAGAAGATGAAGAAACCGCCTTGACTCCTTGAGAGGGATACAAAAATTGCCCCTTAATTAAACTTTTTTCTACTCAGACTGGAGCTTAAGCATACAGAAGGCAAGGTATTTAGAGGAGCGACAAATATAAATATACTAGGTGGCTTACTTTGTTAGTTCCTCTTGATGGTCTGATGGCAATCAAATCCATCATCTCAAAGTTCAAATCCAATCGAAGTGAGCAATACTCGTTAATTGCTATCAAATTACAGAAACTTTTATCAAAATACTTCCCAGCGGAATGTTTCCAGAGATCAAGGTTTAACATTTTCATTTCTCCCAATGCATAGTATGGCTTTGTTAAAATTGTATTACATTATTTCATCTAAGTCCTTAGTGAGCTTAGTATCGTTGACAGATCAAGGGATTCATAAAAAATAAATGAGGTTGCCGATTAATGAAAAATCAATTTACTTTACTAACTTAACATCTATTTACTTCACATCACTAAAAGCAACTTTTGATAATCGCGGTCAATAACCAACGTTAACTATTTTAATGATAATTGATAAACGAACCGTCAAATATATGTTATTGTTACAGGCATGAAGTCGTGCCACTGCTATGACTAACTTAAGCGATCAGGAAAGATTGTTTGCAGCCATCGGAAGAGATGACCTCGATGCAGTCAAACTTTTAAGTGCTGAAGATTGTCTGGTGGCAAATGGAGGGGCAGTAGACTTAAACAGGAGGGGCGACGAATGGGGAGACACACCACTGGGAGCCGCCATCACATTTGGTTTCACAGACATCGCCAAATATCTCTGTCAATTACCCTCAATAGATGTCAATGCAGTGGACAAAAACGGAGCCTCGCCACTTTGCATTGCAGCTCGCGAGGGCCAACCTGCAATAGCCAGAGTTCTCTGTGGTATCAAGGGAGTAGATGTAAATAAGAGAGACGGTAGGGGTGAGACACCCTTCATGATAGCAGCCTATCTTAACCACCTAGAAACCTTAAAAATTCTAGCAGCAGCTACTGGCATTGAATTAAATGCAGTAGACAACGCCGGCGCAACGGCGCTGTCAATGGCAGTAAAAAATGGCAACGCTGTAGTGGTGGACTATTTATGTCGACAAGAAGGCATTGACGTTAATTTGCCATCAGTAACAGGAAGCTCACCACTGCTTGTGGCAACGTGGTTTGGTCGGGTCAGAACCCTGAACTGTCTAATCGGCTTTAAACGTGTCGATATCAACTTTAGGAATGTTTCTTATTTTGGTGAAACTGCCCTTCATTATGCAGTCAGAAACGGCAAGGTTGAAACAACAGAAGTTCTACTTCAACGCAAAGATATCGATCTGATGATTAAGAATAACAAAGGTCAGACTCCTTTGGATATAGCCGTTAAAAGCAAGGATCGTTTCCAAATAGGATTAATGCTGGCATGTAAAATGCCGAAGCTAGATGTTAACAAACAATACCAAGAAGGTCTCACGCTCCTTCACATGGCAGTCATCACAGAAAACGAAGAAGCCAAGTCATATCTTTGCAGCATTCCAGGAGCAAAAAATATAAAAAACAAGTCCGGAAAAACTCCATTTGATTTGGCAGCTGAGTCAGACACATGTCCTCTATCATTTTTATTATGTCTTCACAGTCTGATAGGAACGTGTCTGATTGATATAAATCATAAATTCAGGCTAGGTAAAACATTGCTTCATATAGCAGTTGAGAACAATAATATACATGCAACAGAGAGATTGTTGAAACATGATGGGGTTGATATCAACGCTAGCGACATTTCTGGCAATACGGCCATTCATTATGCTTCTCTAAACAGAAATTCCAACTTATATGAGTTGTTGACTACTCAAGAGGGAGCTAACGTAATGATTGAAAACAATGATGGTTTAACCCCATTGTACATTCTATCTAAAGATGAAGAAAACTATCCTTTGATCCTTCAATTAGCATCAAAGATTGTTCACATGGATCCCGATATACAATTTTACAACGGGAATACTCTCCTACATATGGCCGTTCTTTGTCAAGATAAAGTGGCTTTGAGATATCTTACTACCCTTAAAACTAAAATCATCGAAAACGATGAAGGTTACACTCCATTTGATTTGGCCGCCATTAATAAAAACAAGGAAATGATAATGCTGTTTTATAAGCAGAAGGAAGTTGACTTTTGGCATAGAAGCAATGCTCATTCAAATGGTTTAGAAGTTTTATCTAGTGATGCAAACAACTATCCCTTTCTACTTGCATTAGCACGTAAAACCTCAAAACTAACAGTCAACGCAAAGTTAGCAGGTGGAAATACGCTACTCCATATGGCAGTTCTCAGCAAGAACGAGAAAGAAATTAGACGTCTTTGTCGCCTTCCTGGAGCAAAAAACATCAAAAACGATCAAAATAAGACACCGTTTGACTTGGCTGCAGAATTTGGTCCTCTTAAAATGTTGCTTTATCTTTACCAACTTCCGGGACCAGGATTGAGGTACATAAATCAGGCATTCAGGGACAGAAAAACTCTTTTGCACCTTGCTGTAGAAGAAAAGAACTGGACAACTTTGAAGAAACTTTGTTCCATACCCGGCATTATGAACCGCAGAGATTCTCAAGGACGAACTCCTTTTGATATTGCACTTCAACAGAAGGACTTCCCCCAAGCAATTCTACTACTTCTATATAACTGCCGTGGAGTCTACTTGAATAGTATCAATGCTCTTCTCCTGGAAGGAAAGACCTTGCTTCACATAGCTGTCGAAGAAAATAATAATGAATTTATCGAATCACTGCTTGATAGAAATTCTGACGTTGACGTGAATATTAGAGATAGAGAGGGATTGTCTGTGGTTCATTACGCAGTTCTTTTTGAGAGGCACGATTCATTGCGATTGCTTTGTAGTAGAACAAATATCGATCTGAACAAAAAGTACAATGGCAAAATGCCTCTTGAGATGGCAATTGAAAAGAGATCATTTGAAA
This sequence comes from Mnemiopsis leidyi, assembly GCA_000226015.1. Classification (NCBI taxonomy): domain Eukaryota; kingdom Metazoa; phylum Ctenophora; class Tentaculata; order Lobata; family Bolinopsidae; genus Mnemiopsis; species Mnemiopsis leidyi. The sequence continues at coordinate 103,230 of JH152817.1, read as the reverse complement.
TCGCAATTTTTCTTTTGGCTCAAGAGAACATCGATATCAACGATGTAAGAACCGGTGATGCAAATGAAAAGGCCTCAATATTCAACATCTTGAGAAGTGTTGTCGAAGAAAAAAGGCACTCTCGAAAGATCAATAAAAGTGAAGATATAAATCTTCTTGAAACGCTATCAGAGAAGTATTTGACAAATCACATTGCAAGTCTGGAGTTCATCCCCGCATTGAGGAAATTAATGGTGCACGATGATCCACCTCTTTTGAATTATTTAGGAAAGCTTAAAGAGAGTATCCATCTCACAGATTCACAGAAAAATCTCTGCAAAGCTTTGTATAACACTATAGTAAAAGGCCTTCAGCAGTATGTCTATGATAAACGCTTGACATATGTTTTCTTAGAACAGCATGTCTTAGAAGTATCAATCCAAAATCTCATCTTTCACAAAAATCAAAATAGCACGAGCGGAGATGAGTTCGTTATCAAAATGCTCAAGATCGTGTTCTTCTGTCTGCAGTTAAATAATGAATGTACGGTCAATACAAAGGATTTCTTGAAACAATCCCTTAAGCACAACAATTACATCATGTTTAAAGAACTTATCACGCAACTCGCCCTGAAGAAAACGCCAGAAAGAAACATGGTGCTGGGAGACTGCAGCGATTCTCAATTAATAGCAAATAGCATACTCGCAATTTATTTTAACGAGGGAACTAGTTTGCAATCACTTTTAAGATTCAAAATAAACAGGACTGATAGGAAGCTTTCCCACTTATTTGGGATGACAAAGATATTGCACGACTGCACTGCACGTCGAACGTTTTCCATCATCCCCTGTTTCTGGTTCATAGGGGTCCATATATCAGATTTTATTTCTGACGCCATTGTTGGATACCAAACATGGCAAGGATTTTCACCTAAACTTGGAATTTTCATGATTGGACTTGTGATAGTTTCACTGATCCAAGAGAATTTGAGAAGTCATGAATCATTGTACCGTTATGAAAAGAATCATCTACGGCACATCCTTCGTAGAGCTGAAGTGACTCCCCAAGACTGGCTGACACATTCAAATCTTCATACATACCACAGTTTTAGATGGGGTTTTAAACAAAGTCTACAGTTCCTCTGGCCGTTCCAAGTAAAGGGTGACAAATCCAAACGGTATTTCAGATCACTCTCGTTTAACATGCTTTCGATTATCATGCTGCGTCCAGCTATTGACCGTCTCCTTGTTTTAACACATTTCCCCACCAACATAAGAGAGATCTTCCTACATAAGGCTAACCAAATATCCCACCGGCAGTATCATATGATCTTGGAACAGATTCCCGAGTTACTGATTCAGTTTTACCTCCTCCAAATCAATTGGAATAACATCAACGACAACATGGCTAAAATTGAACTATCTTGTTTAGCAAGCAGCACAAAAAACTTCGACTTCCCCACAGAGCACTTTGGATGCTCGGAAAACCTATTCGGGGTATCAGACTCCTGCATCTCAACAATTCAACTTTATTCTGTAATTGTAACTTTCTTTAGGATCCCAGCTTTCATGGTCGGCATTGAAAGATCGTTTCGTAAACTAGACCCAGCTACACCTCCAATGTCCTTGGTGGCCCATTATTCCTTGTACCTTATTTATATGATGATGGTTCCAGCAAGGATTTTCTTTTTCGCAGCACTAATTCACTCAACCCAAAATCCTTTGTTAATAGTGGGCTACATTGCTATTGTGGTCCTAATTTTGTTTTCACGTAACTGCTTGTCAATGAACCAAGAAAATGTGAGTCTCCGAAATCTAACAGAAGAATTGACCAAGTTTAAAGTGGATCAAGTGGTCTCACTCATGCTCTTTAGCTTTAGGGACGTATTTTTTATCTCCTTGCGAGAGCCAATTGCATACATCACTACTCCTGCTGAAGTCACCTATTCCTCTCTACGAACGTCAAAAGTAATGACGATATTTTCTATGCTATTTTTCATTGAGGGGGTTGTGGGGGCCATCATCATTGAGCAGTATTATCCCTGCGGAATGAAGTCCAATTTTTTCAAGTACCAAGGCTGGATGTATCTAGTTCTTCTTGTGTATTCCACTATGGTATTAACTCTACTTGCGTACACATTACAACCTAAAAAGATAAATATTTTACGCAACCGATTTCATAGGCAGGCCTTCAAAATCGGGGCTTTTGGATCGTTTTGTTGGATGGCAGCAACGACAACATTTTGGATAACTAGAGAAAAACGTACTGATCTCGAGGAAATCTTGGTGATAGCGGCAACAGTGTTTATGTTTTCATTGTTCATTGGAAACACGCTTTTATTGAAACATTATGGTGAAGCCAGCATCAATGTGAATAAAAAACCGGTTTGGAAAAAAGAAGAGGTTTCCGAAGCAACCAATACACCATCACATGGAGCCCGACGCAAGACACTTTCTTTATTAAGGCACTCTGCTCCAACAGAGGCGGATATTGAAGAGGTCTAAGACGGAGGGGGAATCCAGCCGTTCACTAGCGTATAAAATGAAAATGAAGAGCGACCTAAGAGCAGCAATTAGAGAGATCTTGATTAAAACCTAAAATGAACTTTCCGCTAGACTGATATGATGTCTGGTACATATTAATTGTGAGTTGATCATATGAATCAGCAATCTTTCAATAACCATAATTGTTAACCCCTTATTAGAGCGACAATTGTTCAAATTGAGAGAGTGTAACAAAAATGAAAACGGCTATTATTTGATTATAACATGTCATGCTTGAAGTTGCGTCTTTCTTGTAGAAGCCAAATTGTTTCGATATATCTCATAATGTTACTTAATTTCTGTCGTTTTTTTTCCTTTATCGAAGTTGAAGTAAAGTTAAAGTAAAGTACAAACGCACCCAGCCAGCTCTATGACAGCAACACTTGTGTCTGACAGACTTTCTGATTTAAAATTATCCAATCCAGCTTTTATCAATACCCTGTAAAAAAATTGTTATCACTTGAATACGGGACACCACTTTTTTGGATCAATAAAGCAATACTTGAATATCTATTTCCTCAATTCTTTCCTGTACCTCGCCATTGTGGCTCGAAGGGCCCAAATGGCAACATTGTTTAACTTGTAGGGGGGTTGATAGACATAAATAGATACGAGTTTAGATTTTGGAGAAGCTTTCAATAAACATGTGTTAGTCGTCGTCAGCTGGGTCCGCTACCAGATAAACCACATTTTGTTTGGTATCTTATAAGGGGAATTTAAAGTTCTTATTCGTGCGGCAGAAAGACACCAATGGACATAAACTATTTCAACACTATTTCAACACTACAAATAAAATACGTTTATTGAGGTTAAAATCAGTAGAAATGGAGTGTTGGGCCCGTGATATATACATATATATATAATCCTACCTATGCTGCAACGAAAGTTGCAGAAATACAAAAGTATTCAAATAAAGGTTAAATTGTAAAAAAGTATGAAACTCACAGAAAGGCAATGTCTGTGAGCACCCCACGTAGACGAGTCCTATAACGATGATGAACATGCCAAGGATGTTGTGTCTCTCGAACTTCTGCTTTAGCGCGACTCTCGCCAGCAGCCCAGTAAATATTATTACTGCTCCTGGGGAGGCAGCGTGGTTTTTATCGGGGACTTTACCAGCACGGGATATTAATGTTATTTCATGCGACTAATGAATTAAATTATTTGGTCAGAAGCAAGGGTAGAAAAGGTTCAAGAAGAATGGAAGTCTGATATTAAGGTTTCTGAAGGTTGCTGATTCTAGCTGAACAATTCTAACTTACCCCTCATCATTTGAGCGACACTAGCGTATGTAAGACTCAGTCCCAGGTAAAGCATACTGGTAGCAGTTAAATCGCACAAGGCAGGAATCACTAGAAAATAGGGTTTGAATCCCTCGCCAGCAACTTGAGGTTCTTCACCCTTTCGTTTGGCGATAAAAACAGTCAGGTGGTACACAGCCAGACAACCAGATTCTCCGATAAACATTAGTATCGCCTGATATTTGTTACAATAAAATGTCAAAATAACACAAACTAATTATCATACAGACACAAACAGGTTATTAGTTAATAGTTATATTCATTCGCAAGAATGAGTAAATCTTTGACATCAGAACAGGACAGACTCTGGATCCAAGTCATCATCGTCATGTTGCTTACAGATCCAAGAAATGCTTCCCGGGACCAAGGTGGTGAGGTCCCCATAATGTCCACAACAAGAGTGCTGCGGCCCGCCTTCTTGCCTAGCACTTGTTGACAAAGCCGCAGCCAAGTGCCAATAACAAGAAGTTAAGCATGCATACGGGAATAACTCTCCATCAAGTATTTAACCACTAGGAAGGGATCCTAGCTAGACTCCGAAAAGGACACTGAGTTTGACGTAAGGGTCATTTGGGGTATT
>JH152817.1:67886-85759 GCA_000226015.1 Mnemiopsis leidyi | reverse complement strand
ATTATGTGTGTATGAAAATGTAGGGTTTTTTGAATTTTTATAGATTACTTTAATTTTGCTCAACGTGCAAAATTTTGTTCGATATCATTAACTTTATCCCTCTAGCGTTTTTAGAATGTTTTAAAGCTCCGTGAGCTTAAATTCGGTTATTTTATATTTTCTATTTTATATGAGCCTAAACTTGTTGAAGAGATAACATATAGCATTAATGATTTGGGAATGTGTTTTTGATACAATTTTATGTACAATAAACGGGTGAAAATACTAATTATTTGTTTCACTCACTCTAGCCAAGATAAGATCTATGACTTTTGTGGGTTCGGGTTGTGTGATTTGCTTTCAGCAGATATGCCTTGTGTGTAACACATAGAAGATCATTTTATATATTATATATATAGAAAATATTTTCATTCATTATTGTGTTACAAAATTTTATAAATTGAATTGAATTAAATAATACAGGTAATTGTTTTAGTTCTTTTATAGTTCTTTTTTAGATTTAAGAGCTAAACACGGGAATAAAAATGATATTTTCCTCTCTGGAACAGGAAGTCTCTGGCATGCTCCTCAGTGTCAGTTATTCTATGTGTTTCGTGTTGAAGGGAAGGTATATTGTGAGTGATAGCAATTTCTAGTCTATAACGTCTTATATAGGATGATATGAATCACATAAGTCGATAAATTGCTTGATTATATGTATGTGCAGTTACCGTTAATTACGATCGAAACTGCTTGATAGAACGGTGTTATCCTTATTCCACCTGTGGAATTCCATCGGTGGAATTCTACCCATGGAATTCCATCGGTGATAATGATAAAATGTGGTAGCCTGCTGACTGCTGACTGCTGAGATAGGCACTCAGCCTTACTTATTTTCTACATTGCGTGTTTTGGCCCCAATTAGTTCATTCAAACTTATAACGATTTCTACTCCAACAGTTACTGAAAGACTCTAGTATAATGGCAATTGTTAGTGATCTGAAAGAAAAGGCAGTCCCTGACCAGCCCCGGCCTGCTGTTTACAGATTTGTGCAAGAAGCATTGGATAGCCTCTTTGCAAAGCATAACTCAAAGAAAGCAGAACATAGAGAAGACATTAATGAAGACTTCAACAAGCAGTGTAACAAACTTAATTCTGCTAAATATTTGGGTACCATGGAACAGAGTTATGAAGAAATGGCACCACGACTAGCATACCTTCTCTTACATTTCACTCAGCACACATACCTTGTCAATAGTATCTTGTCTGATGCATATGCTGCTTGTACTAACTTGCAATCACGTACAACCGTTTTTAACGAGTTAATGAGATCTATCGACTGGGGCCGAATAAGTATCTTTAGCTTTGGGGGTGGTCCAGCTGCTGATATAGTGGGTGTACTTATGTGGTTGCACAGGTTTGGTTTTCAGACTAAAGTCCAGGCTGCTATGGCAGATACTTGTAAACAATGGGAGGGAACTACAAACGCAATGCTGAAATTGATGCAATTTGAATCTAGTGATGACAGTCCAAAACCAACCCCTCAGCAGAAGTATACTCACAATCTATGGAAAAGACTGGATGGGGGAGTTAAATACTTTAATTCCAGTTTAAAATCTCCTACTGCCCTCTTTAAATCAGGTTCAAAAGAAATGGTTGCCATCGGACAGGCAGATATAATAACACTCCCGTTTGCTTTGAGCTCAGTTGCAGATGCACCGGAAACCTCAAATGCCCTGCAAGGGATGCTAAATGCAATAAAGCCTGGAGCTCTACTCGTCTACCTAGACCACACTGAGGGAGGGCAGACTGAGCTCATCAACAATCTAGCATACTGGTGCGGCATGAGACGAATCTATTTCATGAAGGAAATGAACTATGCCATGCCGAAATATGAAGAAGCTGAAATCCTTAAGAGTTATGCCAAGGACTTGGACAATCCAATTCCCCGAGAAAGTAAGGTCACTGCTATCGTCTACAAAAAGCCTAGTGGTTACTCTTATGACAGACGGATGAAGATGAGCAGACGTGAACAGAACAATGTTAAGCAGGCTCAAATCCGACTTAAGAAAACTAACCCTGACTTCAAGCTTTTTCGACCAAGCTTTTATTAACCATACTGTAACTGTGCTGCAAGAAACTCTACAATTGACTTAATTTATTGGTTGAATTTTTGGATTTTTGTAAACCTCATCAGAAGTTGCCTATACATTTTATTGGGCAATTCTTTAATTTATTCAATCTTTTAAAGCTAGATAATAACATCAGAAATTTTATTGATGCTAGCAAATTTTAATTTTCTAACTTTGTAACTTGTGCATTGTATAATTTGAACTTTTGAACGTTGATTTAATTCTACATAAAGTTTTTATTGTTAAAGTTCAATTGGTTGGAACATGTGAAATGTGAATTGGACATCTTTGATTGTTATGGTGGTCGCAAGGAGGTTATAACTAATAAGATGTCAATGCATTTATTATTTGTTATCAAGTAAACTATTTCTAGATAGAAACGTTATATCACGTATTTTCCTTAAGTGCAGTGTTACCGTTGAAATCTGTCTTAAGATTGTGTGTGTGATTTAGTTTTGATCGTTTTTAATTCAAACGTTTGCACTTACTCAAACTTTTATAATTTAAAAAAGTTTCAAGTTTTTATTGATCCAGCTTGTTTCATTGCTTTCATGGTCGTCTTAAATGGGAGGTACTGAACATTTTTACTTAGTCTAGCTCGATGCCTGTGCTGAATAATTGTACCTTTAACTTTATCAATAAACTCTTTTTCATTATAAAACTAGTATTCAAGTAACTTATGCGTCTATTTAACTTTTTTCCAATTACAACGTTTAGTAACAGTTTTACACTCTAGGGTTAATGATAGGATGACGAGCCTCAGTATCCAATGAAGATGAAAAAGGATGAACTTTGCCAATATCACCGCCACTGAGCACAACCCTTTACAGAAAAGGCTGAAGATAGAGGTAAGGAAAGTACTTGTTGTGTGAAGTTCAGTGATATTATTTCGATTATTTTCAGTTTACCCTATCTTTCTTGTAAGTCCTGCATGCTCTATTTCAATATTTCATGATAAACTGAATACTTATGAGTTATAGAACTCGAAAGAGGGCATTCTTCGAAATTTTTGTTATGAATAGGACTATAAGATATGTAAGCATCTGTTTTGTAATAATGTGGTTTCAAGTGGGGATGGGACCTTGTTCAGGTCCTCATTTCGATCAAGCTCGACTCCCAGAGGTGTGCACTGATTAATAACGAGCGTGTTATGTTTTGGATGGGTCGAAGGATCAACCAAGCTAGTAGCTACATGATGTGAACGGAGCAGATATTTGAAAAGACACGATTTTAACTGATAATCAATTCAGAAAATTCATGGACTTGGACCGGCACCATCCCGAGTCGGGTATGATCCGACAAGGCGACAACCTCTGCATTGTCTTGAGGAGTGCTCTACCAATTTAATTCGTTACAAAAGAGATGCTTACATACCTTATAGTTCTATTCGTTACAAAGATCATGCTATACTCTATTTCCTCTTATCGGTTATTTCCTCTGTCTGTTCCAAGCTTAAACTAGAATGTCCAAGGCAGGTTGTCAGTAAGGTTTGAACTTTAAACTACAGAGCACTTTGAGAATAAGCTCGTCATTGAAAGTCAGTGTGGGGAATGGAGACCGTAGTTATTTTAGTAGCCACGGATTTGTATAGATTTGGTTATAATTATTGTTTTTCTGTTCTCACAATTTAGAAGCTCTTTAGTTAGGCAAAAAGGTAAATCATTGTTTAAGGTTTAGGCAGAAAGGTAAATCAATGTATAAAGTTTAGGCAGAAAGTTAAATCAATGTTTCACGTTTAGGCAGAAAAGGCCTCTCCTAAATCACAAATTTGTTTTACCAAACCTTGGTGGACGGAAGTGTTTTATCTCTTAACTGCTACAAGTCTTTCTCTGGCCGTTAGCTATGAATTTTACCCACTACCCTTGATGTTTAAGTTCAGCGGAGTCCCTACTAAATGTAAAAGTTGGTGACATTTCATGAACTTCGTGGGATTTTCTAAGCGGTAACCGATTGGTGCAAATTTATTTGTTCCTCCTTTAGCCGCTAGATAAGTAAAACAGATAATTATTTACAATTTACATGGAACGAAGTTTAGCTGAAGTTGTAAGTTGTAACTCAGGACCAGTGACCACCGATCACCATATTTCACGTACATAACAAGTTTATTTCACGTAGCTAGACGAGTCGGGTATGATTAATTAAAAAGTTCCTTATTTAAAGGGTTCAATTCGACGTTTTTTGGATAACATCCAATAATTGACTGCGGTTTCAGTGAGATAATCGATAGATCGCCCTGAATTTAAACTTTCACGCTCTTAGACACACCCCTCAGAACAAAAAGGTACAGGTTAACAACGGTGACTATCGGAGCAATCTAACATACCGTCCTCTCTATCGACCTTACAGCACGTCATATCTGATATCTGTATCTCTATCAACCTTACAGCACGTCATATCTGATATCTGTATCTCTATCGGTCGAACTTCCCGCTGTTCGATATACCCCATCTGCATAATAAAACAAGATCTAACGGAGTGCGCTGATTTTCTTACGTTGTGTTAAGCTAGGCGCCAGTTAGTGCTCTTGAACGCACGTCCCGCTTTTTTTACTACGCATGGATTCCTTAACGGACGATCCGAAGCGTGTTTTTCTGAGTTTATGACCTTATTCTCCTTGTTACACGGGTGACAAACAATCCATACCATTGCAGACGAGATCACCGCCCCGGTCTAACACGTTTACTGGCATGTGCCCGACCACCTCAAGCCCTCAGATGCCCCTGCCACCGCCTCTCACCTTCAACAGCACCAAAAACAAACCCAAACAGTCAGCGTTGGTGTCACCGGTAAACGGTGCTCCATCCGTTACACCGTACACTGGGCAACCTCAACAGAATTGCCAGGTTCAATCGCAGCAGCAACGAAATAGAGAGGTAATTGTTCTTTCTTTTTTACTTCAACGGCTTTGTGGTTTTTTAATCGAATAACAAATCGATTGACTACAGTGCCTTGACTTTTAAACTCAGGTTATATGTAGAATTCCTTAGTTTTGTAGATCACGTCTAAGATTTGAAGCCATATGGCCGGTTACTTTTAAACAAAATTTGCGATAAAGTTTCACTTAACATTTCAGCCGGTTGTTTGCAAGCACTCTACGGAGATGCTCAGTAAACTCAACGCTATTTCCAAAGACCTGATCGCCCTGGCTGAACTGGTGAAGGACGTTCAGAAACAACAGTCCCAGTTGACACATCAGCTCTCGGAAACGAAGGAGCGAGTGTTACAGAACACTGATCTCATACGGACAGTCAGCGAGCAGTTTAAAGTTCAAATGTCAACGTTGTTACAGAGCCAGGTTGAGCAGTCTGATTTTATACGTGCCACGAGCGTCAAGTACGAGGAGCAAATGCGGCTGTGCAAGGAGGATGTTAGTATTTGTCAGAACATGTGTAGCGACATCTTAAAACAGAACGAGGGATTTACCGACACTCTCCAATCCATCCGGGAAGCGGTGATGCAGACTGCGCAGAACACGAGCAGCGCAGCGCTGGAGGCCGCCAGTAACCCCCAGTTGCAGAACAACGTGCCGCACCTCACTCACGAGCCTATGCCAGCTAACCCTTCCCTGCCTTCCTCTGGTGATCCTGTCGGACATCCAGCTAACATTCAACAAGCTCCCGCCCAGCAGTCAGTGCAAAACCAGATACAGGTACAGCCCACAGGGCATTTATCCCTTATTTGGGGGGTTCTTGTGCTTTAAACAGGGAGATACTTCCTCTGTTAACAATTAATTTTGACACAGCATTCAATTTCCCTGTCGCGATGAACGATCTTTTGAGTATTTTGCGTAGTAGAAATTGGAATCACAATCTCTCTGTCGACTTACACTTAAATTAATTGTCTTACGCGACGTTCGTTTTAGCGAGGACACACAATTTAGAGTATCCCAATACTGTCTACACTTCCTCTACATTAATGTAAACCAGCCCAACCTGTCCTGTATACCATTGGTACTCATTATATCGATTGCTAAGGTTTCTCGAACAAATATTTCCTGAAAATTCGCGTACATTACTTTCTAGACATAACCTGTTTTCCTCTCTCAGACAAACCAAGGACAGGGTATACAAGTACAACTGGCTCCAGCTAACTACACTGCCACGCCAACTCTCCAACATCTCAACAAGGCTAACCCTGGCCCTGCACAGCCCATGCAGATCCAACTTGGAGATAACAACAAGTACTATTGCATCGGCCCTAACGGGGTTAGTTTACCTTCATCTTCATGTATTAGAGGCGAAACCTAGTGGTTTAACTGATTAAATATAATACAAGTTTGAGAGGAATTTATTGTTTCAACCTTGTTAAACAGTGTCAGTAGGGATGCACCATAATATCATGCTAGACTCATTAGATAAGTTATTGTGTGGATGTCATCTGTAAATCATGTTTCAGCGTCTCAATTTTGCCCCAAATCAATAAGCCTCGCCTTTTTAATTGACTGATAACTGACGGGCTGTTGAAAGACTACTACGTGAACAAATTGTCCAGTAATTTAACAACTTCAGGTGCAGCAATCCATCCAAATGTTCAGCGTTCCACCTCAACTGTTACAAGGAATCCAAGCAATCCAAAACATCCAGGGTGGAAACAACCTGGTTCAAATAGTCTCTCCAGCAGCAGCCGGACAGATCAAACAGAAGACAAACAGGCCCACTGAGATCAGACCCAAGGCGTCGTCCACTCCTAAAAAGTTGGAAACTAGTAACGGACTGTATCCCCCGACGTCGTGTAATGTGAACAATGCCTCCCCAAAAACAACTAACATCCTTGAAGAAGCAAGCAAAGTGAGTCGAATTTTTAACCCATTGCAACACAAATATTCCTTGATCTTGTGATCATACTTGTTCGCCCAGTCCTTTACTCACTCGACAGCAGTTTCCAGCTGTATTAAAAACACGCCAACGTCTCTATCAACAGGTGTTGTCAAACCCGACAATAGACGGTGACACGGACAACTCCTTCAATCTCTACAACCAGAACAACTCCGAGAAAGATGCTCTTTCCGAAGCCATCATGACGATCCCCACGACGTACGCGCAGCACGGCAACAACTCCAACTTCAAGTTCGAATGTAACGACAGCATGACGGACGGAAGCAATCAGGGGGAAGAGACGAGAGCAATGCAGGTTACGTCTGAGATGCTGAGCAAGGCTATCAACGTTGTGGAGGGAGATCACAATCTCTATTTCGACAAGGTGCTTTGCTAGGACTTGCAGAACTTCTGCTGATTACTAATTTTTCTAGAACTTGCAGAATCTCTGCTGATTACTTATTTTTCTAGGACTTGCAGAACTTCTGCTGATTACTAATTTTAGTATAAATTTCATTGGACTGTGAGCGCTTGCCTTCCATAGAAGCATTGCTGGTCAGATAATAGGACTTGTAAGATGTGGTGAATGAAACCACATTTCCTGTTTTCTTACTTCAACTGCATTTGGATCATCGTTTTTGAATAATGCGCAACAAATCATGCAGCTAATCAAATGTTAATTGTTAATATAGTCGGCTGTTTTAATGATTTGAGCAATTAATTTAAAAGTGGTTTACTTCTTGCAACAAAATCTCCTTACTTTTCATTTCCAGGTCTTGATTGGTCCAAGCAACGGTGAATCTCAGCAGCAAAAACCGCCAGATCATCATGTGCAAATCCCATCGTTCTTACCCGAGGAAGTGATTAACTGTGTTTACAGAAAGAGCAAAGAGCCATCTATATACGCATTAAACATTTGTCGCGAAATTCTCACCCGGGAGGAATTCATCAACAACGACTTCAAATCATTTGTCAGTAAAAATCCTCTGAAATACAAATTTATCGAACACTTGTTAACGACGAAATTCGGCCTGTACTCGGACCACCTGCAAAGCATATTGAAGGATGTGCGGATAAAGTTCAACAATTATCATCGGCACGTGAAACGGTCAGTGCGGTTAAAGGAAATCCAGAAACAGGAACAACTCGCGTTGGAAATAGAAAGACTGGAACAGCAACAGCAGGAACAACAGCGGTCATCGGACGAGAAAATGCTGGAGTTATTGAAACAAGAGCCAACGTCCATTGACGACAGTTCGTACAAACTTATAGCCCCCAACATGGGCCAAACTTCCACGTCGTTTGCCTCCATAGCCCCCAACCTTGGACAACCCTCCACAACCTTCGCGTCAGACAATAGCTGATCTTGGGCTGGCTCAGCACCCGGTGTGCTCTGTGTGCCTTTCCGTGCTGTAAGTTATGTTCATCAGCCTGATCAGGAGTCAGGAGTTACCGGAACGCATCTAGGTGGTCATCGGTTGGACTTCCGGTGTCGCGTCACGACAAGAATCACGAAAAAATAAAACACCGCTGACAGCGTTAAATTTCGTATCAGTGAACATTCAGGCTAAAGTTACATCTTGAAATGATTGGTCTTTGCAGATTGAGAAAGTTTGTTTTCTTGACCAGTTATTTTGTTGATTGTCGCTGTTAAATATAATGGTATATGTGCAGATGTATATTTCATTCATTTTATCATGAAACAAGAGATCCAGATATAAGCAGTGTTGGTCGGAAACCAACAGTAAACCTTAATTATGGCAACTTACGTCAAATATAAGTTTATCTTTCAGAACATTATTTGGTTGAGTTTGGACCATGACATGAGAGCACGAATTTTTTCAAGAGTTGGAACCGGATCGAGGGCATTTTAAACACCCGACACCAATGTCTGAAACAGGGACTCGCCGTTTCACGGTCTGTTCTATTGTCATGATTAGCCATGTTCAGTTATCTGCCTCAAAAGTTCCGACATAGTTGCAAGCTCACACAGTTTGTTTTAACAATGCTGGTTAAACGGAAGACTTGCTTTATCTGAGAAACTTATTTCATCACCATGAGCAAGCTCTGTGTCACTCATGCGTTGTGATAATTTTATTGTACGATTATTACATATTGTTCTTTTAATCTGAATATATAATGTCTGTCACGATTTTGTCTATATATTATGATATTTTAAACGTTATACAGGTTCATAAAGTATGTGTTAAGTCGTTTTTTGCTCCTTTTACACTTTTCTCTTTAATGATAACGATACTATTTTACCCTCAAGAGTTTTTATCTTGTGTATTGGTTACGCCCCTCTCTTGGCAGGTTTGCTATGAGCCAATCTTATTTTTGAGCGCCATTAAAAATATTTTCTTGCATAACTACTAATCGATAACTAGATTAACGATTATTTGATTTAAGGTGAGAAGTGTAAGTGTTCTTGTGGCGGTGGTCTATGTTTTTTCAAGTTTGATTACTTGATTTTTAGTTTATTTTTATACATTTTGTTAATTTTTTGATTTCATAAACTGATTTCCACGGCGGATTATTATCAAGTTCAGGCCTCCCAGTGACCGCAGGAGATAGTGAACGGTTCGCGTTATATCGCTTAGCTTTGTTGGTTATATCTGGTATCTGGTGGATCTCTTACATGTGGCTGTATCTGCTCTAAAACATGGCGGTTTTTTGGATAAACTAAAATAATTTTTATGTCAAACGAAGACTTAGTTTTTGTGATCATTATGAGGCCTGCTTCTGTAAGATACTTAAAACAGTGGCTGCCTGATCGATGAAGATATAATGATTGTAAAAAACTATTGAGAATTCTTGGATAAAACCATTATTTTTATAGCTTACGAAATTGCATCTAAAATTATAAGAGACTTGAGCCCCCGCAGCTATATTTCAAGGTCACATCAAGTGATTTTACTTGAATGAATTTTTAAGTTTCCAAAACGCAGGAGTAATAAATTTAATAACTCTCCAAAAACGATTGGTCATGTATTGCATTTTCAATAACACGAGGTTTCAACTTAAATACGGAACGATTCGTATAACTAAATAAGACGCTGATCTAGCACAAACATTTCTTGGTCTCTTTACATAAGCTCAAGTCTCTCATGATATGTTCAAAATTCTTAAAGAGTTAATGTTGCATGTGGGACCTTACTTTAACTTAATGAACCCTTCATTAATTAAAGCTGTATTCTCACCCACTAAGAGAAAATGATAGCAGTTCTCGTCAGTCATTACTCTGCCCTTTTCCCAAGTCTGTCTTTCGTTATACTTTGAGTCAAACTCTAAAATAATACACTAGATCAGGAGATAATTTACAGAGTAATATATTATAAAGGTCACTTTGTTGATGTAATAATTTATTTTATCCCAATATTATCCAAAACTTCTTATTTACATGTATGTATCATGTAATTAATGTTTTTAAGGCTTCGGCCCTGTTCTCAACTATTCACCTGTCAAGAATGTCTAGCGCCAACGATATCTAATTCTTTCATTCTCATAAGATTGCTGGAATCCAATGCCAGACGATATGCAGCTTGAAGTTCGGAAACAAGTCTTGAGCAGTAAAGGTTTCTTACTGGTGTACTTTTAGGTCTATGGTTACAAGTGTTGTGCAATGAAGTTCAGTGCATCCAGATTTAAGGAGCTCAAATCTAAAAAGACCGCAGGTCAGTGCGTGAAGTGCGAATAGTACTTTAAACTTCAGGAACTAGTCAAAAATTAGACTGAACCTAGACTTCCACTTTATTTTGGATACTAATAAGATGTCCCTGTAATGCATCCCGAAATGTGCGTTGATTTCACGATATGTAACGCTCATTTTCAGGCGAGATCACTAAGAATGAGTCGGTCGAGCTCAAAAAGTTACGCAAACTTAAAAAGAAGAAAGTTCAAGAAAAAGGTTTGTCTCAAATTGCGTCATCTGCAGACTTCTGAACTTTTGGGGTGTGGTTAACAATCATATCGTTAAACTTTCTACGAATGAAATCAAATTTTGTGCTTCTTTGACGATTCGTACAAACTTCATATGTGACTGTCATTCTAACCCAGGTAACATCAGTACAGCGACTTTAGACACAACCTTTAACACTACGTTAAACACGACCTTGAACACAACTCTAGACGTCTCAACCGGTGACTGTGAAGTATCATTCTCTAAAGATCAAGAAAAGGGAGAGAAGACTGAGGAAGATAGAGAGACTGAAGAGAATGAAGCTGTTACTAACGGAGACGAGGCAGAGGTGAACTCTTCTAATGAAGATGAGGGAGATGCGATAGAAGATGAGGAGAAAAAAAGAAAAAGAAGAAGAGATTGTGGTCAAAGTAGACAAAGAGGAAGAAGAGGGTAATGATAAAGAAGATGGTTTGGGAGAAGAAAATGAGGAGGAGGGGAAGGAAGATGAAGTTGAATATGAGAAGGAAGAAGAAAAGAACGATGAAGACGACGGAGAAGAAGAGGATGAAACCATCAGACAAGAGAAACACGAAACTCCCACAATCGACACAACGGCCACACCAGACATCCTCCCAGACAACACTTTTGCCGCTCTCTCCCCCTACGTCTCCGAGAAAAGTATCAAGGGAATAACCGACATGGGGTTCACGCACATGACTCAGATCCAACACCGTACCGTCCTTCCCCTCCTCAAGGGAAGGGACGTGCTGGGTGCAGCAGAAACCGGCTCTGGTAAGACTCTTGCCTTCCTCCTCCCTGCAGTTGAACTGCTTTACAAGCTGAAGTTCAAACCAAGAAACGGAACTGGTGTTCTGATCATTTCTCCCACACGAGAACTCGCTTTACAGGTTAATCAGTGTTCTTTGTTGCATCAAGCTTTGTTAATGAAACATCCTGAATCTCTCGACAAAAAAACAAACTTTCGTTTTCTTGTTTGGTAATTTTTTTAGCATTTAGTCCCTCAATTATCTGGACCATACTTTGGACCGTGCCTTGAACCGTGCCTTACCGTGCCTTAAATTCCTCTTTCTGTAGATCTACGGAGTAGCTCGAGACTTGCTAAAGTACCACAGCCACACCTTCGGTATCATAATGGGCGGAGCTAACAGAAAGACAGAGGTCGAGAAACTTGGTAAAGGAGTAAACCTGCTGATAGCTACCCCTGGTAGACTGCTTGACCATCTCCAGAACACAAAGAACTTTGTCTTCAGAAATTTAAAGTGTCTTGTTATTGATGAGGCTGATCGGATTCTGGAGGTATGTTTTGGTCTCAATAACTCCCTTCAAAGCTGTTATCTCGCCATTAGCTGCATTTTGATCACCTCTTATCCTAAACATTTCTCATCGTTATAAATTTAACTTTATTTTGAATTTTTGGTATTTTCATGTGTTCAGCCTGACAAATCTCACACGCAGGTTGGATTTGAAGAGGAGATGAAGCAGATAATCAGACTGATCCCGGTGAAGCGACAGAGCATGCTCTTCTCCGCTACCCAGACCCGCAACGTGGAGGACC
Organism: Mnemiopsis leidyi; assembly: GCA_000226015.1. NCBI lineage: Eukaryota > Metazoa > Ctenophora > Tentaculata > Lobata > Bolinopsidae > Mnemiopsis > Mnemiopsis leidyi. Next base: position 73,356 of record JH152817.1, on the reverse strand, counting down.
TGGCTAGAATATCACTCCAGCAAGCTCCGCTCTACGTCGGCGTACATGACGAGAAGGACAAGAGCACTGTCGAGGGACTTGAACAGGTTGGATTGTTATGCGGTAACTTCTAAAATTGGAACATTATGTCATTTGTTTTGAGTTTGAATTGGGTCATGGTGAAAGTTGGCTGTAATGCCTGATGGTGTCATCGCGGACCTGAATAAAATTAATTACTGCTAGTTGAAGCTGCTTCAATCGTATCGTGGATTATCTGGTTTCCATTTTAAAGTGTTACAAAATAATATGCTGTTCCATGCAACAATAACCTCCAGATTTTCATTTAGCCATATAAGGCTTAAACCCCTCTAATACCAAGGTTCACAGATCGTTTCTTGTACACTCGAAACTAAAGAGTCCTTGAGATGAAGCGAAAATTCCAAATCACAATTTCAGGGTTACGTGGTTTGTCCGAGCGACAAGAGGTTTATGTTGTTGTTCACATTTGTCAAGAAGAACAAGGACAAGAAATGCATGGTATTTTTCTCTACATGCAGCTCTGTTAAATACCACGCAGAACTGTTTAACTACATCGACATTCCAGTCAAGGATATACACGTTCGTATTTTGTATATTTATAGAGCAAGTCATTTTTGGGGAGTGGTCTCAAATTTTAACAAATTAGAATTCAGAGGCTAGAAAGCATTGGTTTTTAGTTTTTAGTTTCTAGTTCTGAGTTTCTCCCCTCCCCAAAATAACTTAGGTCTGTCAGGATCAATAGTGCCTAATTAACTTTAGTACGGGGCGAGACGTTTCATGGTCAATTTCATTAAATACACAATAAAGTAGCAATCGTGACACATTTGTATTTGGAGCTGTTTGATTTTTTCCCTATTTTGTTGCAATTTTTCTACAGAAAATGTTTCGATGATGTTTGGATTGTAGGTAAAGCAAAACACTTGGCTGTGTTTTTCCCAATTTAACCATAGATGTTCACGAAACCATTTACCAGGGCAAGCAAAAGCAGCAGAAACGAACTACAACATTCTTTGAATTCTGTAACGCAAAGAGTGGAGTTCTCTTCTGTACCGACGTCGCAGCTCGGGGTCTGGACATTCCTGCGGTGGACTGGATCATTCAGTACGATCCTCCTGATGATCCAAAGGTTGGTTAATGGTTGTATGTTCTGGTCTCGATATCTAGTCACAGTCTCTCAATTGTACAGCACAGATAGTAATTAGTAAAAAGATCACAAATCAACTTAATTGTCTTGTGCAAAAGATGTACAGCTTTTATCAATAATTGTTGTCTGCAACCATTATTAACCACAAGCAGTTGATAAAACTCTCCTAATTATTATACAGTCCCTGTTCCTCCATGTACAGTGCTTAAGTATTCTATACTATTGCCATGTAAAAATGCAGCGACTTTTTCGCCGCGTGTAAATCTCTTGTCTAGCCTTTACATCCAGAATCTGACAAGTAGTGCCGCCAGCTAGCGGCGAAAATCCCGGCTGTTTAAACAAACTTCAACTCTTTTAGTTATGTTGAATATACTTAGATATACGAACGCATCACATGAAAGGTAATTGCACAGCACGTTGTAAAATACAGAGTAAAAAAAATGTTCGTCCTGGGTACTGCTGCATAATTTCAGAAGTTGCATAATATTAGAAGTTGCGCGATTATCTATGAAATTATCAATCTTCAACTGTCCATATTCACTGCTCCATGAGTTAGGTAGTTGCATTATATTAAGGCAACCTGCAGTAGGATATCGATTTTCGGTGAACATTTTCAATATCCACTTACGCCGTACGTTACTGTTCAATGCATTAGCATTTGATGAACAGTGTTCATCCAATGCTAATATCGCTTGCAAGATCATGTCAAAAATATGGCCTTAATTTTCAATAATTTTTACTCCGCCAAACGCGAAAAACAAGTTGCACGTGCACTTAAACCATCGTCAACATGAATCATTGTATAAAATAAACCCGATCTGGTCATACTTATGGGTTGGTGGTGTAGTGGTATCTACCCCGACTTTCTATGCAGAAGATCGGGGGTTCAATTCCCAGATCCGCCAATCCTAGAGGAGTGCGCTAAGGGCATTTGCCTATGCAATCTTCTTCGGTCGACTCAGCCGAATGACCGGGAAACCGTGATTGAGGGTTAAATGAGGAGGGTCTCCGTTAAAAGATCTAGAATCTTCCAGAATCCAGGAGCTCCTTCAGTATAACTGTAAAAGCCTGGGTACAGGTGTAACAAATACAAATACAAATACAAATATACTTAATTCCCTCTTCTTGACCTCTTGGTCTCTTGAATCGTTACTACATAACATAATCACATCCCATGTTAGCAGACAAATTATGAAAGTAACCCCCTCTCAGGAGTACATACACCGGGTAGGACGTTATGAATTATGAAAGTAACCCCCTCTCAGGAGTACATACACCGGGTAGGACGTTATGAATTATGAAAGTAACCCCCTCTCAGGAGTACATACACCGGGTAGGACGTTATGAATTATGAAAGTAACCCCCTCTCAGGAGTACATACACCGGGTAGGACGTTATGAATTATGAAAGTAACCCCCTCTCAGGAGTACATACACCGGGTAGGACGTACAGCTAGAGCTGGTGGAGCGGGAAACGCTCTCCTCTTTCTCCTTCCTCAGGAAATTGCGTTCCTCAGATACCTCAAACATGCCAAGGTACGTTAGTGCTCCTGCCCTTGTCCTATCTCCCATCACTGGCTTATAAAATTCGACTTGGTAAAAGTCGACTGGGTAATATTGTAGGCCGGTTCCCCAATATGTCGATTCTCCGAACTAGAATTCGTAGAAACCTAGTTTATACCCTTCAATTAATATAATAGCAAGTCCCGCTACCACCCATACCGGCCGTATCTTGCTATAAACATATTATCACGACTTTTTATTTTCAGGTTCCTTTGAATGAATACAACTTCAGTAACAACAAGATTGCTAATGTACAATCCCAGGTCAGTCAAATTTCAAATTGTTTATGAGTTTGATTTTGTATAAATATTGACAGCTTGTGAATTAAGGCATGAATAAAGAAGCACATGATGTGCTTCTTTCATGTTTTGACTGTCTTCTTCCTGTAAAAATTAAATATTTCCAATCCTCTTCTCTAAGCATAACGTTTTTCAAAGCCTAACATTTCTCTTACCCTAACATTCATCTTAGCCTAACATTCATCTTAGCCTAACATTCATCTTAGCCTAACATTTCTCTAAGCCTAACATTTCTCTTAGCCGAACATTTCTCTTAGCCTAGCATTCCTCAAACCATAACATTCCTCTAAGCCTAACATTTCTTTAACCATCGCATTTCTCTAAGCCTAACATTTCTCTATGCCTAACATTTCTCTTAGCTTAACATTTCTCTAAGCCTAACATTTCTCCATCACAGCTGGAAAAGTTGATAACGAAGAACTTCTACCTGTTCAAATCTGCAAAAGACGCGTACCGAGCCTACATTCAGGCGTACGCTTCACACTCTTTAAAAACTGTTTTTGTAGTCGACCAACTTGACCTTTCACTGGTCGCCAAATCGTTCGGATTCCAAGTTCCTCCTGCAGTTAATCTCACTGTTAATAGCAGTAACAAACGGAACAATAAATCGAAAGCAGATAGATTCAGACAGAACAAGAAACAGAAATTTTCACGGACCTGACATTTACAATGTTAATTTTAGTGGAGTTTTTAGATTAAATTATTACTTCCTAGGGTTCATTTTTAATAATTTGTGTCCAGCACCGTTTATTTCTGTTCATGCCAGTTATTTGCATTTTATATTGTTTTAACCATAACAGCAACAGTTAGGATAGTTTTACATTTCTTAGGTTATTTTGCATTTAAAGCAACTGCCTGTGAAGTGACGAGGAATAACACAAGGTTAAAAACTTTAAAATTCCCGAAGTTTTAATTTTTAAATCAAATCTCCATACTGCATCTAAAAAACAACTTATTTACGGAAATTAATATGTCTGTCAGGTTTTATCAATGACACATGATTTAGAAAGAATTTAATTGTATCTGGGCTTGTTTTGTATGTCTACGATGTGTCACTGTTAGTGTTAACTCTGAGTCTGAGGTATTCTTAACTTATTGGCAGACCCAAATTGTCTGGAACTGAAATTTTGTTTTATTTTCGATTTATTAATAGTATTATTCACGAATGCAATAGATAACTTGTCAAATGCCAACTGCTGATACTTCAATTTCATAGTAATATTTCTATATTGGGTATCACGGATCATGTGATTATTAATTAGCTTGCTAGAAGACGCAGAGCAGCCAAGTCTGAGGTTCATATTCTCAAACTCATAGTCATTCTTCGAATCCGCGGATAAAATGTCGGGAGAGTAACTATATGATGTCACTCACATGCAGCGAGCTGGCGACCTGTCCGGATTTGGAGCGAGTTGATGAATCCGAGATTTTGTATCCAAAATCTAAATTGTATCGATTTTGTATCCATGGGACAAAATTGGGACAGTGCTTTTTTAGGCTTGGTAGAGTATGATGTATGATAATCAATTTATTTGATTGTACCTTGTTGATATGACTAAGTTCTACACCATAGGGCATTCAAAAACGTTCTACTTCTAGAGTGCTCCCGGTTCCTGGAATGACCAGAATGAACGAAAATGAACGAAAATTTAAAAGTTATAATTTTTAAATCAACGCCCCAAAATGAATTGGAATTGGTTTGTATCGTTATTAGAATTAGATGTGTCCCTGCAAAGTTGGGGCACTCTACAATGTCCGGAAGGGGCCTTAGTGGGCGGATGCATTTGTCCCAAATATTGAATATGTCCCTGGAGTATCCGAGATATTGTATCCACTTTGACTCAAAGTTTGAGGACAGTAAATTAAGGACATTAAAACGGTTTGTTAAGTTCTGAATGACGATGAATTTCCAAGAAATTCTAGACGCGCATCGACCGTTAAAACAGAATGAACAAAAATGAACGAAAAAAGTCTCCGAAACGCCTTGAATTTACTGCACGCATTGCTGTCGAGGTGTTACCCGACCCGCGCGCGGCTCGCAGTTTTCTCATTTCTGCTCTCCTCGCGTTTCGTTAGAACGTTAGACGGATATCATTTCGTCAACACGCACTGTCCCAAAAGTTGTCAGACGTTACCTGACCTGCTGCCGCGAAGCGGCGGCCCCCGCGCGCGGCGCGGCAGCCAAGCTGCCGCAATGCAACCCAAAAGTGGATACAACTTTCGGATTCGCCTACATTTTACAGCAGCGCGCACCCTCCCGTCATTTTATTCTCTATTCGCTTTGACGAGATTATATCCGTCTAACGTTCTAACGAAACGTTCAGCTTTAGCTGCGTGAGTCGGGTATCACCGCGACAATATTCGCTTCGAATGAGGGTCGGACAAAGTCAGACAATTACAACGCCTACAGTTTGGTTGTCGCGGTGATACCGACTCACGCAGCTAAA
>JH152817.1:57185-67523 GCA_000226015.1 Mnemiopsis leidyi | reverse complement strand
TAGGCGCGCGGCTTCAAATTTGAACAGGTCGCCAGCTCGAGCATACTGCATGTCTGACTTTATCAGACTCTCCTTCTTCGAAGCGAATCAACGGGCGATGCGCGTCTAGAGGCCAGAAATGCGTGACAGCGCGTGATGGCCGCGACAGTAGGTTATCAACCTACAACGAAGCGAACAGCTAATCCGAGAATAAAATGAAAATGTCGGGAGGGTGCTTGTACAGCAGCGCGCACCCTCCCGTCATTAATTATTTTTGTCTCACGCTGGTCGCTGTGTGAGTCTGTAGCGCGCGCCTCTCCGGTCGCGTTGAACTTGACGAGATGATATGTGATATCTTGTCTGACTTCGTCCGACCCTCATTCGAAGCGAATAGAGGGAATAAAATGGGAATAAAATGACAGGAGGGTGCGCGCTGCCGTACAAGTGATATCCGTCTTACGTTCTCGCCAGGAGAGCAGCAAGCTGTGAGTCGGGTAACACCTCGACAACTGTCGCGGTGCATGTGCTGTCGAGATGTTACCCGACTCGCAGTTTTGCTGCTCTCTATCGTTTCGTAAGGCGGAACGTTAGACTTACACGGATACCGATATAATCTCGTCAACGAGCCACGCAGACAGACACGAGAAATACATTCTTTCCTCAAATATGATGCACCTGAGGATCCAATACGGTATACAACTACAAGCAATGATCTTCATCAATAAAAGACGGGTATTTGAAGGTTTTCAACGTCAAAATAAAATATGATAAAATTCAGTACTTGTACAATGTACATTCTATGATACAAAATAAGTAAACATTTATATCAGCTTTCTAATCAAGTTTAGGTTAACCCACCCAAAAGGCATTATGATAATCTAATTCTATTTCTATACAATTTTGTCCTTACAAGATCAAAGATTGTTGGATGACAGGTCAAAAATATACCATGAGTATATCCGGTGTTGCAGAAAGACAGGATACTGCTGTCCAAATTTTAGCAGAGGCAAGCATAATATTAATCAAATGAAACAAGCTCACGTGAAAAGGGACTTCGAATTACTTAAACTTTAGTGAGTTAATTAGTTTTGCCTTCATCTGTTTCAATTTCATGACTTAAATTTTAGTAGAATAATCACTTTCAGTCAAACTTACGCGTGCATGCTAAGGAGTGCTTCCACTGTGAATGGCGGAAGACTGTCCGTTAATCGTGATTATTGGTTCATTATCGTTCGTGCCAATCATTAAAATTATGCTTATATCATGATATCAACATGTTTTTGTAACATGTTGAATGTTAATCTCGCAATTTAATTTCAGCACAACTTTAATCTTTAAAAATCTAAAAGTCAGCTCAACCTAACGTCAAGCACCAATAAAATCGTAAGGGGAAACCAGTTTTACATAATTATTTTCTTTAATAGTTACATGATCCTCATAATCTAAATTAATGTATGGGTCTACTGCTACCTAAATTAATTAAATCAATAATTCAATTAATGAACAATATCGCTAGTTGGAAGGCGAGGAGACTCATTAAGTAAATTGTTTTGCAAATAGGGAACAAAACCAGTTGAAACTTTCACTATGCTCGAGTGTAGTTCGAATTTCCCCAATTTAAAATAAGCGTCATTTATAGCAAATAAATCTGTCTGAAATTCTAAAATAAGGTCCAACTTTAACCCAAAACTGTGAAAAGAGACATTCAAGAATTAATTTTTTTTCTATCTATAATTGTAGTCTGAAAGAGTTAAACTCTGGAAATAATCTGTCTGAATTCTGAAGGTAAAACGTAAAATAATGAATCTAGCAATCAAATTATGGATAGAATCTAATCTGTAAATCAGTCTGTAGATGAATGCATCACTACTACACAAATGAAAATGTCATCGACATAGAAATAATATCAATAATATTAAGGCTTCATAACCAATATAACAAAGATTTAGATAAAGACAACGACCATGCTTGTCTCGAAAGTGGTGCTGTTCCAAACTTATAATCTCGAGAAGGAATTTGATATTAGCAGCTCGAAATAGAGGAACAGGCCAGTAGCTGCCTGGGCGTTCACCCCTCAACATGTTGCATGACGAATTGTCATCACTAGATTTAGAAATTCTGTGTAGATGAGATAATTCTGGTCACTGCATGTTCTGTCTGTCCCACATGACATTGGCAGCGTTGTCTCGTATGTAGTCTTTTATTTTCAGGAACACTTCTTCCATGGAGATCCCGCTAAAGATCGCTGAAATTTTATATGTTAACTAGCAAGTTAGTTGCAACTGGAAAGTTGAAAAACGGAAAAATGCATTTTCTTTCCCTCAAGATGTTTTGATTTAAAGTTTAATAGAAGAAATGAAATTAACTACTGTAAAAATAATGCAAAATTGGCTGAAATTTATTTGAAGCTTACCGCTAAATTTATCGCTAAAACCACGTTCCAACTTTACAGCCTTTTCGAACACTTTCTGTGCTTGCTCGATAGAACAGCGATCATTGAATTGTTGCCTAAAAAAATCGTTTCAAATCAGATGGGATTTAAATAGGGGAAAATGAGTTCCAGAATCTGGATTCCAGTTATAAGGTGTATGGTGCGCCATTAGCGCACTGTTTTATGAACAAAATAGGAGACTTGATTTAGTGCGAAATGCTTAACTTAACAAAAGAGTATGTAACATAAATTGTGACAAAGCCCAAAGTAAATACATTTTGGTACCGATGACTATTACCTGATATCCTGGGCAGACTTGAACTTAACAAAAATGACAATGGGGTAAAGGTCGACAGAGTGGAGTCTGTCAATGGAGTGAATTCCAACATTCAGTACGCAGTGCTTGTTTTGTTTTGCCACCTGAATAAAATGCTGTTTGGAAAATATGTTCTGAAACATATTTGGAAAATGCGAGGGTTCTTAAACAAAGCTCGTAAAATTCAATAAGATAAATAGCCACTCGCAATAGATTTAACCCAGGAAAAATCGCAATATTGAGTAAATTGTCAAAACTGCATACCTCTTTGATAGCATTTCCACTGTAGTAATATGTGTGTCCACTGATGTGACGACATTCCACGAATTTGTCATCTTCTCTACCGGCCTGTATGTCTTCTATTTGTTGCTGTAATGGAGGTTATGTTAAAACAGTTACTCGCATATGTAAAAAAGATTTCAATATAAAAAGGAAAATCAGGACAACTCAAATCTGAATCTCTTAAAACTTACCTGGGAAACAAACCAGAAATCACGACCGTTAATTTCGTCTCTGTCGGGAGATCTTGTCGTGTACAGGATACACCTGGTGACGATTAGTTCAAGGGATTGAAGTAAACGAGACGTGCAACTTAAAGCAGTTTTGTTAAAATTTTACACTCAGTCTAGTGTTTAAGCAGGAGAAAGGAATTTTGGGGAGTGGTAACAAATTGTTTATATCACGAGAAATGGCCGTACCGTACTTTTATTGGTCAATCGCTGGTAAACGTCGCGAAGAATTTTGTGACCCCTCCCCGGAAGAACTCCTCTTTACAACTAACATGAACATACCTGTTAAACATTTCAGGACAATCATTGACTAGGCGGTCGTTCAGTAACTCAGTCAGCGGGCCTGAAAATTGTTGATCATTTGAATTTTTACACAGGCAATTCATGTCACTAAAGAAAATAGAAATGGAATCCACTTTTGATACCTACCTAGTGCAACGAGATAAAATCTTAAAAAGAAGAAGGAGACGTATCGTTACTTCACTCACCGAGAATAATGATAGGTCGACAGTAGTTGAGATCTCTCCTGACAACAGGCTCGTACGGTACGATGTCGTTAGCGTTCAGATGATCGTCCATACTACTGGCTTGACCCATGGCATCACCCTTCTTGAATACACCGCCAAGGAGAGATTTCTTGCCCTTCCTCCCTCCTTGCTGGTCCACAGGAGGACCGTACTTCTGTTGGATAAACTGGACGGCGCGGTGGTGAGACGGGATTTCGCCACATTGCACGGCGGTGGCGCCACGCAGCAGCAGTCCCAGCCACCACCCCTCCTGCTCCATGCTCTCTCGGTCCACTACATGAAACACGTCACCCTCCTTGAAACTCAGACCAGAGTCCAGGCCTCCACTGTAGGCATACAGAGCTCGGACAAAGAAGCCGCTCCTCATGCTCTGGTGCATCTCTCCAAACTGCTTGGGATTCTGCTGACAGATCAGATTGAGGTTTACGCTGGATGACAGGATTCCAACTGCCTCGTCATGAGTTGCATTCCTTAGATTCCTACCGTTTACTTCGAGGATTTGATCAGCACATCTGAGGCCTGATTTAAAGCTGAGGCCCATCTTGTCAAGTTTGTTTACGAAGATACCGCTCTGCCCAGATGTGGCAGTGTAAACTTCAAGTCCCAGCGAAGTTTGGGCGTTAGGACGTCTGATGTTGATGCGGCGCATCGCATAAGACGGCGCAAAGTTCCTAGGATCCATCATGTGAGGAGGAGCCCAATCCTGTGATCTAGATCTCTGGAGATCGTGTCCTTGATCAGGTCTGTTTCTCAGCAGGTGTCCCTGAGACGAGGACCTCTTCAAGGGATCTATTGGAGGAGGCATGTGGTTCTGGTACAGCCGATCGTCATGGAGTTGCGGAGTAGAGCCAGCCCTGTTCATACCCCGAGTATCCTTGAAGTTAGCAGGAGGACCGAACAGATCCTGGTCAGGAGACATGGGACGTCTGAGGTCCTCGGTAGATCGTCCTCTCTTGTAGTCTCTAGCAGGGCCAGGCATCCCACCGTCCACTCTCTCGTCATCCCTATCGTAGGGAAGGATGGACATGGGCTTCGCTACTCTCAGTACGCACTGTTCGTCTAAGTTACTGAGCAGCCCTTCAGCGTATTTACGACTCACATTCACCACGTAAGATCCGTTAATGGTGAGGATTCTATCTCCCTTGTCAATCACCCCTTCAGCTTCAGCAGCTCCGCCAGGCAGTACTTTAGCGATGTAAATACCCGGATCTTGTGTAACATCTTCACTTTTACCTCCGATAATGCTAAAACCGAGTCCTCGGTCAAGATAGGGTGACAAGTTGATGATTTTGATGAGCTCCGGAACAAATTTCCTCCTGATAACAAGCTCGATACACTCTCCTGAGCTTGTCAGAGTGCTGACAGCGTACTCGTGTTTCACTTTAGACAGATCGTTTCCGTTCACAGAGAGGATAGCATCGTCCCTGTGTAAAACTCCGTCGGCTACACCGTTTGTCTGTACTCGGAGAACGTAAATGTGAGAATCTTCTGGGTTGTCTTTGTAGTGGGGGTTGTCGATTCCGCCACCGATAGTGAAACCGAAAGATCTGGCTTTGTGTTGAGCTTTGTTGAGGATAATGACCTTGATCTCACTTCGCCAGTCTCTGTCCTCAATGAAATCTTCGTCTTCAGGAACATAAGAAGTGGGAGCAGGAGGAGGGGAAGCAACCCTCTCAGGGGCTGCTGCAAGGGGCCGCGCAACCTCCGGTACGACTTGGGGTGGAGCTGGAGCGCGCTCCAGCTGGGCAATGTGGTTGTGAAGTTTTTCTATCTCATCTAGAGCTTGTTGATGATCTGCAGCGATAACTTCCTTCTCTTCTACAGCAGCAGCTGCCTCCTTCTTGAACTCTTCCCGCTCTTTGAACATCTGATCGTAATCTGCCATGGCAGTGTCCCTTTCATGGGTTAACTGATCAAGTTTCTCTAGTGCTTCGTCCAAACTCTTCTTCAGAGCACCACGTTCTTCAATCATCCCGTCTTCTCTTTCGGCAAGCGCCTTAAATTCAGTGCCCAGAAGAATCAACTTCCGTTCGGCCTCGTTGAACTTAGCCTCGAAGGTATCAGATATGCTCTGTTGGTTGTTGAGACTCTGTCTCAGAGCAGCTATGGCTGCTTCTTTCTCTCCAGAGCTTCCCGTCATGGCCTTTTTGGTCTCGTCCAGCTCGTTCATGATTTCTTCTCTTTCCGTCAGGAGATGTTCTATGTCATTTCTCATCAGCTCGTTCTGCTCGATAAGCTGTTTCTTCTCGTTTTTCAGTTCCTCTGTTTCAACTAGAGCAGCGTTTAGTTGGTCCGTAATCATGGCGTTTTCAAATGCAATGTTGTTCTGAAATAGATGTTTTTGAAGATTGTCAGAATATTCTAATTATCAATATTGAATATTGAATATTGAACATTCAACATCGTCACTCGGTTAAAAAATTTCACCAAATCCCACATTCACTGCGATGGCTTTCATATAATTTATGCCGTGTTCCAATCAACATCCAAGTATGCAGGGAATAAACAGGCATACAAACATTAACACATTCATCACCAGTCCAGCATATATAAACAAAAACTTAGAATAATTTCAAATTTGAGCACACTCTTAATACTTTTCCATGCTGACCTTCTCATCAGTTATCTTAACGACATTTTGGTTTAACTGCGAGAGTTTTTCTTGGAGATTCCTGATTTCTGCAGACTCTCCCGACTTTCTCTCCATCGTCAGAGTGTTCTAGAGCGATAGCAAATTGGTCAGCAAATACCTCACGGTGCACCGTGGTAAAATATGTGATTCAGCGTTGAGCTACTATCTAAATATGCTTGCTACTGTATTAAAGCATGTCCCTGTCCGATCTTGAAATTACAATTATAAAGCTTTATAGCTTGTCTTGAGATTTCCTCGAATAATCAGTGGGCAAAACTAAAAGTAAAAAGTAGGTAACACTATAGTTACTAAAGTACATCTGCTAAATGAAAAGCAAGCAAAACAAGTGCAGTAATGTGTTGCAGTAGCCGCGAGGAAATGTAAGTGTTTACATAATGGCTGGAGTGAACAGATATCGCCACTCATCACACATGCGATGTAATCCTCTGTATCTATCTGCCAACAGAGCATTCCATCCGTTCAGGCATGCAGATGTGCGGAATCTGCTATATAAAATGCAAACTATGGCATGCTGGAGCTCGCAACTTTTCAGAATTCTATTAAGATAGTCAAGAAGATAGATAAAAACCTTTTCCTGAATGGCAGCGTCTCGTTCTCTGTTAGCTGTTTTTACTTCTTTTCGAGTGTTGTCAAGTTCATCTTGTAGTTTCTCGTACTGAGACAATGTCACTGAACTGTTTGACAGTTTTGTCGCATGTTTCCTAAAACAGATGGAATTTGATATTAAAACAATTTTACTCTGATATTATATCCAACTTTATACCAGCAAGTTACTGGTCAGGAAATCTATAAGAGACGAATTAATTTTTAACTGACCGTTCTTCCTGCAGCTCTTCCCTCAGTCGTTCACATTCCTTCTCAAGTCTGGCTTTATCGCGGGCTTCTCGTCTTCTTTCATCGTCTCTTAGATCTTTCTGGTAGTTAGCATCCCCGATTTCACGCTGAAATAAAGACAACGAGTGGTAAGATTTTTATTGTTTCATCAAAAAACTTGTAAGTTCCTGCTAAATTGACTGGCTTTCTCCAGCGATAGCTGCATTGTGGTCGTCAGTAGTCTGTCCTCTGTCATCTACGTAGATTTAAGGTATGTCTGTCATCGGTGTCGTGTCCTAGTGTAGGAGTATTTAACATCCCCCTCTAAATACCTGAAGATTGTCCATATCTCGTTTAACTTTCTGAGCCTCTCTTAGAGCTTCATCCCTTGCCCGCTCCGCCAGCTCCTTGTCCTCTATGTGCTGTGCTACTTCCCTCTTACTGACCGCAGTTGCTTTCATCTTCTTCAGAAACTCGTTCTCTTTCAAGATAATACTCTGTTCTGTTTCCATTGCAAGCTTCTCAGTGAGCACCATGTCTTTTTCACGCTCCAAGTTCTCATACTTGGTTTTGAGTCTAGCTATCTCTCTGGCGGAGCTGGTATCGTTTTTACTTCGTTCTAGGTCGGCTAACTTTTTGTTCTTGTCTTCAATCTCCTTCTTCAAATTGCTATTTTCTTTTTCCAACTCTTCAATCCGTGGGTCATCTTTAGGTGCTTCAAGTGCCTGAAAGTGGCGTTACATTCATTTACAAAGATCGATAAGAATAGCCGAAACATGCTGATTATCTCAATTCCAGAGTCCAAACATTGCACAGTCATTGTAGAGAATTCAAACAATGGAATGGAGGGATAGCGTCCAGATCGTTCAGGTTAACACGGCTTACTGATTGGCTTAAATGATTTGCTCGTTCTGCTGCGCGCACCGAAAAGTATTGCGTGACTCTGCGTCTATATTGCTCCAACTACTTCGCGCGTTCCATAATAGCACATCAAATTAGTCCAGGGCGCAACCCAGGATATGATGACGTCATTGCCAAAACAGAGCACAACGGCAAGTCTATGACTTAACGTCCCCACGCCTGTAGCCGTTATACGTACTTGCCTTAAATGTCCATGATAAGCCGTTAGTTTGGTGGTCAGAATAGAATTCGATTTGGTAATAAGATCGGAGAAAACGTTAGCATCCTTAGTGAATGGTGGCCCGGCCACAAAAGTATCAACACAGCGGTCGCGGGATTAATTACTCAACATCTAGAGTCCTAGAAAGTTGCTGACAGATGGCACATGTATATACTCTTGATATAACAAGAAATCTGTCAAAGTTAACTCCCTCGAGAATTAACGTTATTCTGTAATCTGCGATCGAGTAGCAGGGTTACTTTTTGCAAGAACGAACTTCTTGAAGTAAGATTGGACGATAAGCAATAACAGCAGATAAGTTTTGATGGGAAACTCTGCTTACAAACGGATCCAGCAGAATGCCTCTTCATGTAAAATTAACAAAAAGTTGAAGGTTTATACAAAACATGATATAAATCAGAAAAAACGTACCCCATTTGTAGGTGGAACATAGCGCGGAGTAATCCCAATTTTGGGTTTTGGAGTAATTTTAGGCTTTGGCATCACTTTAGGAGCGCTAGTATCGGGTTTGCTGTTGACGTTGTTACTGTTTGCCTTGTAGTCGCCCGGTCGGGCCGAATTCTTAAACAAATCCTCAGAAATCTGTCTGGAGAGGCTCTTTTTGGGCGAAGCTTTAGGGGGAGGAGGTCGGGGCGGGGCATTCTCGTCCTCCGAACTGGTGTCTGAAATTGCATGCGGAGTTAGTTCGAGTTGAACATTTACTTTGAATATCGTTTAAAAGTCCGTGTTACACTCAAGAAATGGTAGCCTAGCTCACAGCACACACACCAAGATAGTCTCTAAGTCTGTCACTCTCATTGTGACTTACTTTACGACCTGATGTCAAAGCAGCATTGCTATGAGTGAAGTAAAAAGTGAAGTAAAGAAACAGGCTGAGGGACCAACGCTACAGCAATATTTCGTTGCGTTTCAGTAGATATTAAACTTATTGCCCGCCAAGATAAAAGCTTTTATTGGTGGTGTATTAATGCCCAGAAAGACATAATAAAGATTCCTCTGTGGCAAATGAATTAAAACCACACTAAAGAAAATTCTCCACATTTTATACTTTAGCGCCCCTTAGCTATTGCCAGAAATAGCAGTCCAGATATCAGAAATTTGATACCTGAAGACTCCGCATAGCATTCAAGACATACCTCTTATACTTCTCACACCATAATTTGGTGACATTCCACCTGAAGTCACATGACAGTTAGGCTTATTAGATTGACCTCTAAAAGGTTGATAGTCTTCAGCTTCCTTGTGAATGTGATTTAAAGATTACCAATATCATGACGTCACACCAGTATAGACAAATCATTTTACGAAATCATGTTCTGTCGGCGACCTACTCGGAAAAAATGAACGTTCGATAGCAATGAGGTCATCTCATTAGTGAAAATTCCTGAGTAACATGACCACATAGTTTCAAATCGTAGGTGTTGCGTGTAATATTCCTATAGCACGAAAGTAACACAGTTCTAATCACATACATTTCACATGGCATATATTATACTGTAGAGAACTTACACTATACATTATACCATATCTAGCCTTAAATACACTAGAGCTTAATGAATTAGAAGCTACAATACGTTTTTTGTTCGAAATAGGCTAAATTTATTCTGGGAAGAGTTTACGTTGTTTAGCGAATGATCGACACATATAATATCATAAAATGTTTCTTAACAGAAGCTCTACTTCTAACTAGGGCCTCATGACAAAATTTGACTGTAATATGTACAGTCACACCTAAACACAAAAGTATCAGCGTTAAATTCCCTGAGGTCCCCAATAAGTTGAGCCAAATGACAAGTATTAGAATCTACCAGCAAACAGTCACAAACATGCACACACACACACACGCACACACACACACACACACACACACACACACACACACACACACACACACACACACACACACACACACACACACACACACACACACACACACACACACACACACACACACACACACACACAACAC